>RPOG01000007.1:0-102500 GCA_008086565.1 Thalassoma bifasciatum
GTTCCAGTCTGCTCCCCTGAGCCTTCTTCTTCTGTTGGAGTCAGAAGAGAGCTTTGCTCCACTGTCCCAGTAAAGGGTGAAACTGAGGCCCCTTGTGTACCCTCTGTGACAGTGCTGTCTGGTCCTGTGACTGGCAATGCTGTTGACTTCTCTGTGCTAACCAGTGAGGAGGCTGTAGGAGCTGCGGTTGCCTTGCTGAAGACCCTTTCTGTCTGCCCTTCTGAGCTTTCCTCCACTGCTGCTGGCGAAGCTGAACTTGCCATCTGTGTAGCTGATGCTGTCTCACACACTGAACACGGACGTCAGAACAGACAAAGTGAACCGTGTCGCCAACCAAAGAGTCACGACATTTCACTCCTGCGACGACAGCGACGACAAAAACCTCTGAGTGAACACAGGCAGAGCGCTCTGGGACACTGACTCCCACTGAGACACGAACAACAGTGTCACGGTCGTGAATGACCCTATTCCCTGAGTAGTCACTTATCCGTGGTGCCCTCTGCGGAACCATCAAAAGCACCAGTCACAGATGCAGTTGTAGCTCTTGTGCTGGACTCACTGAATGAAGGACTGGTCTGCACTGTGCTAGTTTCCCCACTGACACTTCTGGTGTCATTGTCCGAGACGGCAGATGATGTTGCAGGAGACCACGTTGTTGCTGGTGCGTCAGTGCTGTAGAGTGAGGATTTAGCTGTGACAACAGAGGTCGTGCTGAACATGGTTCCAGTCTGCTCCCCTGAGCCTTCTTCTTCTGTTGGAGTCAGAAGAGAGCTTTGCTCCACTGTCCCAGTAAAGGGTGAAACTGAGGCACCTTGTGTACCCTCTGTGACAGTGCTGTCTGGTCCTGTGACTGGCAATGCTGTTGACTTCTCTGTGCTAACCAGTGAGGAGGCTGTAGGAGCTGCGGTTGCCTTGCTGAGGACCTCTTCTGCTCTTTCTGAGCTTTCCTCCACTGCTGCTGGCAAAGCTGAACTTGCCATCTGTGTAGCTGATGCTGTCTCAGTGTGACTTGTGCCTGCAGTCTTGTCTGTTTCATTTGGCTTAGTGGTTGGTTTCTCAGTACTGTAAAGTGAGGATGCTGCTGTCGCTGCTGTTTTTGGATACTCACTTGTGTCTGTCTCGCGAGACCCTGTGACTGAGGGTGACTCTGTGCTTGTTGTCACAGTGCCAGCACTTACTGGGATATGGGAGTCATCCGTGGTGCCCTCTGCGGAACCATCAAAAGCACCAGTCACAGATGCAGTATCAGCTCTTGTGCTGGACTCACTAGATGAAGGACTGGTCTGCACTGTGCTAGTTTCCCCACTGACACTTCTAGTGTCATCGTCTGAGACGGCAGATGATGTTGCAGGAGACCACGTTGTTACTGGTGCGTCAGTGCTGTAGAGTGAGGATTTAGCTGTGACAACGAAGGTTGCGGTGAACATGGTTCCAGTCTGCTCCCCTGAGCCTTCTTCTTCTGTTGGAGTCAGAAGAGAGCTTTGCTCCACTGTCCCAGTAAAGGGTGAAACTGAGGCACCTTGTGTACCCTCTGTGACAGTGCTGTTTGGTCCTGTGACTGGCAATGCTGTTGACTTCTCTGTGCTAACCAGTGAGGAGGCTGTAGGAGCTTCGGTTGCCTTGCTGAGGACCTCTTCTGTCTGCCCTTCTGAGCTTTCCTCCACTGCTGCTGGCAAAGCTGAACTTGCCATCTGTGTAGCTGATGCTGTCTCATTGTGACTTGTGCCTGCAGTCTTGTCCTTATCACTTGGCTCAGCGGTTGGTTTCTCAGTACTGTACAGTGAGGACGCTGCTGACGCTGCTGTTTTTGGAGACTCACTTGTGTCTGTCTCGCGAGACCCTGTGACTGAGGGTGACTCTGTGCTTGTTGTCACAGTGCCAGCACTTACTGGGATATGGGAGTCATCGGTGGTGCCCCCTGTGGAACCATCAAAAGCACCAGTCTCAGATGCAGTTTCAGCTCTTGTGCTGGACTCACTGAATGAAGGACTGGTCTGCACTGTGCTAGTTTCCCCACTGACACTTCTAGTGTCATCGTCTGAGACGGCAGATGATGTCGCAGGAGACCACGTCGTTGCTGATGCGTCAGTGCTGTAGAGTGAGGATTTAGCTGTGACAACGGAGGTCGCGGTGAACATGGTTCCAGTCTGCTCCCCTGAGCCAGAATAATCTCTCAACAAAGCTGTCTCCTTTTTTACAGTTGTGATTTGATCATCATATGAATCAGTTGTGTTTGATGCCAAAAATGATTTTTCTGATGTTGTTTCTTCAGTTGTTGAATCCTGTAAGCTTAAATAGTTTGTTGTCGTTTTGACTGATTCCACAGTGCTTTCAACGTTTGTCTCAGAGGTAGTTCCAGTTGTCATCACAATTGACACTAGACCCAAGTATTCAGTTAATGATGACATAGTGGTCTTTATCTTTTCAAAAGCACTGTGTAAAGGGGAAGCAGTGGCTGAAATGGAATCGTAAAAAGAAGATTTATCTTTGTCCTTTGTTGTGGTCATATCATCAGCTGTCACTTCTTTTGTTGGTGCAGTGGAAAGTGATTGTTTTTCTGTTCTCTCTTTGTGTCCTATGTCTGTGGAATCTGAAGTTTCTAGTGTGGTAAGTGCTTTAGACGTTACTGATTCAGTGTTTTCCTTACCTAAAGCTAGAGTTCCATTTGGCTTTTTTGTCATTTCAGCAGAGGAAGAAACACTTGATACTAAAGGGGCTGTTGTACTAAAGGGTAATTCTTTTGGATCTTGGGTCTCTTCCCTTTCCTCTAAATCTTGACCGGGGCTTTGTGAGTCACTTGCTGTTGCTGTTTTCCCATCAGCGTCATCAGAGAAGGGAGGAAACACAGTCTGTAACGTAGACAAAGTGCTTTCTCCAGCAGCTGGAGTTGCAGATGTGCCTTTTTCTTCCCCAGTGGTTTCAACCTCACCTCCGTCTGAGTAAAGTTTGGTTGAAAAAGTAACAGGGGATTGGTCCTCAGCCAAATTTGTCTGACTCAATTCTGACTCACTTTTATCATATGTAGGAGCCTTCCCTGACTCGTTTATTCCTTCTTGTAAAGATGTGCTGATGAAAGAGGTAGTTCCCTCAGCTTTTGTGGTTTCGATGTCTGCGGTAGATTTGGTCATCCCTGGCCCAGCTGGAGTTACAGCATGAACAAAGTCAGCAGAGGCTGTGATATCACTCACCCCCTGAAGTGGACCAGGAGTTAGACTGCCTGTAGTAGTTTTCAATGGAGCTGTATCCGTCATTGGTGAAGTTGGTACAGAGGTAATGTCTCCCTGTGTTGGGCTTTTTGTGGTCAGCTCATCTATCTCAGGAGATAAGTGGGTTGTGGATTTAACAATTGTAATTACATCAGTAGTATATTCATCAACATCTGGGCTTTCTGTAGATTTATCCATTAGTTCGGTTGAGCCATCGACAGGAAGATTTGTAAATGTATCATCAAAGACTGTGGTTATTTCATTGCTTGCTCCCAATGTTGTCACATTTATCAAAGTCTGGGTTCCTTGAACCTCCTTATCATCAGGACTCTTTGGCTCTAGTGTGATATCACTTGTATCATCAATAAAGCTTATAGTTGGGGTGATGGTTGCGGCAGTTTTGGTGTAAACATCTTGGTCTCCACTCTCCAGAACTGTCCCAGATTTGGAAGGAATTGAAACATCAACTGGTGTGATTGGGGTCTGGGAAACTTGTGGCTGTGGAAGCCGCTCAACTGGAAAAAAAAAAGAAAAAAAAAAAAAAAGAGTAAATGAAAGAAACACTGTCAATGGATTGCAAAACAATGATTAATATTACAAAGCAATTAGATATCTCTGTGATAGTTTTCAATGTTGCAGGGCACGAAGCAAGAGCTGACATATGTATACTGTATATATACACTAAACTGTTTAGTTTATATTCTTAACTGTTTAGTCATTTTTGAAATACTAAAGCTAACAAAGTTTTTGATAATGAAAATCCCTGTGTACTGAAAACAATATCTAATAAACAATATCAAAATAGCTTAAAAGAATAGACATGGGGTAATTTTAGCATAAAAGTATTAAGTTCCATGTTGTACATTGGTATGTTAGTAATATATTATTTTAATGCGATGTGCCAGTGGCTGTGAATCTTCCTCACACTCTTTGCAATTGACGACCATATACTGATGTATATTAGAAGAGATGTATAATTTAAAGACCCACAACACCATCTCGATTTCAAACACCGTGAAAGGGGCACCATTTGGCCAAGGGTTTAAAATAGTGCACCACGGAGGCTGGAGTCCTCAAAGGCGGTCTCACTGGTTCAATCTAGCCCATGAGCAAATGCCATTCCTTCTTCATCTCAGTTACAAGCCCAAAAGTAAACTTTCACAAAGTAAAATATCACAATGATTTCCATCTTCAAAGCTGATGAGCAGTTATGTCATGGTTTAACTGACTGTGTCTTGAACTTAAATTAGTTTTATATTAGTTCTGTGGCAATGACAAAACAGATTCATTTATTACATTTTGGCCAAAATGCTTAAATCTCTTACAAAAAAAGTTGCCAAAAATGTGGCAAAATGTTAGTTTCTATTAGCTTTCCAAATTGACCGGCCAGCTGTGTTATCTGAATTGGTGGCATGGCTAAAGCTGCCAACTTGGTTTGCCAACTTCAGCTGCTGTTATACACAGCACACAACACAGCAGTCATTCACTGAAACAGAGCCATTCACTTCACTATTCAGCAAAACGCTATCACACTCCTTTTGCACATTCACCACCATTGTTGTTAATTTCCTCTGAAACGGTTATTTCAATGTTCAATGATATCAAAATCTGTCTGCTCATGATTTGAAGCCAGACACCGATAGATTTAATTTCCTTTTACAACATAAAATCATACACTTTTATTGTTTTTTTTGTTTGTTTGTTTGTTTGTTTTTTGTTTTTTTTTTTGTAATTATTATTCTTAAGTGCATGCTATACAGCACAGGGCTACTGGCATAAAATCTAGGTTGAGTGCTCTGGATGCATGGGTAAGACATTATATTAATTAAAGATCCATCAAAGAGTGTCAATATCATTAGGTGTATGCCTTGTTCACAGTTTTTTCAGCCTATCCCAGCTGGGGAAGTGGCATGGTACACCCTGGACTAGTTGAAAGTCAAAAGCAGGGCTGGTTTTGAATGTCCGATATGCCAATGTTTCACTACTCATTAAATGATTACAGATACTCACCTCAAATTTTTCTTTTCAATCACCTTATTGCAAAGATCATCAACTCTCTTCTAAATTGCATTTGTATACAGTAATTTAGTGCATACTCTTTTCCCAAGTTTTACATAATATTCATTCCCTGTGCAAAACAATAAAGATACTTAATTACTAAATGCCCTTGCCAGGTCAATCGTAACAATACCCACAACCAATGCAAATTTTGCTAGTCTCACAACTGACATAGTGAGGAAACATAACTTCCGTTTGCAGGACATGTTGCACTCTTTTTTGTGCCAGGGACAGGATGCTAAGGTTAGACATTTAATCAAGTGAATAGAAGCTGATTATATTATAGATTATACTGGCAACTATCAGAATGTTGGCAACTAATCCATAATTCATTTTAAATCCAATAATGACAACATGCCAATAATAACATACATCCCTACAGTAAACAATCCTTCTTTCTTCCCTTGTTCAATAGAAGGTGCATACTGCATTTTCTTATGAATCGAAAATCATATATACATTCATACTATCTTTATATTAATGGAACAGATCAATAAAGATCGCATATACAACAAGATGAAAAAGAGAACAACTTTGACAAA
Source organism: Thalassoma bifasciatum (assembly GCA_008086565.1). NCBI lineage: Eukaryota > Metazoa > Chordata > Actinopteri > Labriformes > Labridae > Thalassoma > Thalassoma bifasciatum. The sequence continues at coordinate 5,807 of RPOG01000007.1, forward strand.
GTGTTTGAATTCCATGGACAGTGAACACAAGGTGAGGGCTGGCATTTCTCAGTCAATTTCTGACTTCCAATAAATACTCAGCAAAAATGATTTTAAAGAATTCAAACATTGTTTTGGATTGGCAGAAGAACAAAACTTCATCTCCCAAAACTATATTTTCTTTACACCTCTCCACCAGACCCAGGAAAGATCAGTTCTCACAACATATAATTCATTTTTCTTCATGCCTTTGTTAATTAAAAAAAACACTGAAACTGAGTCACATGATCCAGCTAAGGTATAAAGAATTCAATACAAAGAAAAGAACAGTTGATTTAAAGATGAATCGTTTCGTCCATGCCTCTCTCTTTCCTCCTCCTCTACCACTTGCCCCTTTCTCTCTGTGTTTCCCACAACGGTGATCTGGAGAGATTATTGGTTACAAACAGGAACACCTGCACCAGCTCAGCTGCGCAGAAAGACATCTGTTCCAACCCCAAGCCATGCATGGGAACTCAGGCAATATGTGCACTCAACTCACCGGCCAACATAGCCCATACACCAGTAGTAGTTTCTCTTTCTCTTTCTTTCTCTCAAACACAAACTTTGCCCATGCAGTTTGTCCCTTGTTGTGGTTGTTTGGCTGCACAAAAGCTATCAGAGCTAAATGGAACAAATCTGTAATAATCAAAGTAAAGCAGAAAGTCTAGTCTAAGCTGCTTCTTAGACTAGGTTTGGCAAAAACATCATTTGTTTTCTGTTTTTGGATGTATTGATTTATTACTTTCAATCCCAGGTGCATACATTTGCAGGTAAAACATTCAAACAGCTATTATATGATATAAGAGGTTTTTTTTATTCAAATACTACACAAAGCTGCAATGTGGTGGCTTTCCCTTCCAGTTGAAAGTGTGGATATCCTTTTGATATCAATAAATAAAACAATGTTTTTTTAGAGAAGATGCCACACTCCTTTTCTAAGTTACTGATTAAGACAGTTGGGGGTCATGTTTCTAACAATGTCAAACTATGCCATAAAGTAATCATGAAGCTTCAGTTATAAAAAAGTCAATAAAAGTATTTCTTGAGCAGTAATGTATTGTTGATGTTTGTGGTTGACACGACTGAGTATTAATCTTTTAAGTCAAAACATGTTGTATGAATAGTTTTTAAATAGCGCACTTAATTGCTTTAACAAACAACATAAGGCAGGGGTGTCTTTTTTGTCCTCTTTTGCAGTGTTTTGCAATGCAGAAAGATAATGCACATTGGTCTGCTCTACTATAATTTTCAAAAACTCTACCCACACAAGCTGGAAGGACAGAAAGACACCTGGGTGTCTCAGCTGAGCCACATCCCATGATGTAGCAGTAAAAGTAGTTATAATCACTCACTTTAGTCAGGCAGCCTCCAGCTGTCCTCATAGTGAGGGGAGACATTGTGTTAGCAATGACATCACTGTTTGAGGTGGTGTCCAGTCTACGCTGAAAACAGGCATGCTTACTCAGGTAGTCTGCCAACACAACTCTTTAACTGCCAGCCAGGCTGTAAGCTGGTACACACACACAAAGAGAGGACTAGTCCTAATGTAGAGGGAATCGCAGAATAAACATGCAACAAATAAAAAAGAAAAACATTGATTTTGAACAGCTGTCCGTTCTCACAAACAGTTTTACTGATGTGAACAGCGAAAAGCTGTTGAATGTGTATTAACGGCACCTAAGCTTAGAAAAGTGCACATAATGTTAAACGCTAATGAGCAACTGTGTTTTTTGTTCTAATCCCCTTGAATACAAAGTGAAATCTCCCTCATAACGAGAGGTAAAGAAAAAGAGACAGACAGCACATCATACACAGTTGTAACAAAGGATTGACCAATATTTCGGAAATATTAGGCAGATTTTTGTTATGCAGGTAGGTTGGCCATTATAGTTATCCCTGGTATGATTCAAAGACAGGCATATACAGGCAGCTCTGTGTTGCAAGGAGACACTACAGACCACTTGTAGACTATGCTTTGCTTCTCCAAGAGGACAGAATGAATCAACTTTAAAATTTTATAAAAATATGTATTTGATAAAGGTGGACAAAGATTAAGCTTTTCCTACTATTTTTCAACATATTCTACCTCACTTTTCCATCTTGTTTTAGTACTGAATATAGTTCAATAAATTTTCCTTTTTTTAAAACAGAGACCCAAACATTTGTTTCCATTGTGTCATTTTTTGGATGTAAATTGAGGGAGCAAAAGTAGTATCGGCCCCAAAAATTGCCCCAAGAAAATCAGCAACCTGTATCCTGGAAAAATAAAAATCATATAGGCCTTTAAAGCACATACAAGACATAACATGGAGATAGGTAGCAGCAATGACTGTCATTTTAAACACACAAATCCTTCCTAAGAAGGATCAATGTGTGTGGCTATAGTATCCAGCAAGCCATATTTTAGGGTGTGTTGTAAAGGTGGAGTATCTGTGTATATTTTTGATGTTGCTGGGCAGTGGATCCCTGTTTTGTTTTGTCATGAACAAAAGTGCTCTTCTGAAGTATCTTTTCAAATTCTCTGGATCCCATAACTCAGTCACGAGCCTGTCTTCACCGAAAAGTTTGAGCCACAGCTCCGTGCTCTGGCAGAGTTCAAAAGCAGATAACGCAAAAACTCAAAGCTGAATCAAATATCCTTAAAACAATCACTCGTCTTTGTGGTCATGAGCATCAACAGCCTATGATTGAGAAAGCTTCGGCCGTGTGACATTTGAAAAGTTATATCTGCTCCAAGTGTTCAACTTTTGCTCAACATTGACAAAGTGTATGAAAACTTTTGTCTCTTAAGCACTCAAGATCCTGTCATCACTCTATGAACACTCCTTTTTTCTTTTTTTTCACGCTCTCTATGCCTGCTTCTCTCCTGTCTTGATGTTGCAGTAACTTTAAGGACATCTGCTCAGCTGGACTGGCTGATGAGGCCCCAAGGCGACAAAAACTTTCAGCATCAGTTCATACATAGAACACACACAAGCACAGGCCGCAGGAAACAGGAAAATGAATCATTTTAATTCAATTCATAGAGGAAGACCTTGACGAAGGACTCACCATGTATACTCTGATGCTCGCACAAAGTCACTGCTTGTTTCTATAAAACTTTGATGTTCAGTAAATATCATATTTGCTATGAGAGCCAGCCACCTCACCTTAAAACAGATATACCCAGCTGAGGAACAATTGTGTTTTAACACCTGATGTTGGCTGTCTGAACGTACATTTTAAAAAATGACAACGGATGTTTCAAACAAGGCAAAACGTGCTGGCAAAACACGCACAAGCATTGCACTAGTCGCAGCATATAGATATTATCAAGCTATATCCTTGATTTTGATTAATTCGCCTGACTTTCGCCTCCTGCTTTCACAGATAGTCTCATCACAGCTCAGAGCAGGATTTACTAGCAGGAATAAGTTGGGTAAAGTTGGGTTCAAAAATAGTTGTTAGATACATACACACAGACAAAGGAAATTCAAGAGTCAGATAAAGTCCTATTGACTTCCACAAATCTACACTGTTGTTGGCAAAGGCTCAAACTCTCCTTTTCAATTTACTTCAGCACCCTGGATAGCACTCCCTTCCCCCTCAGCTTATATGGTTCTACTTTACAAACTCCATACAAACCAACTAAAAACAATACTGTCCGAATTTCCACTAGACAACCGCTTAACGTCTATTATCAGGTGACCACATAGAATCAAGCGCTGTCTTTTCTTAATTCTAGTCCTATTTTTGTTTTAGCTACAGTGCATTCAATAAAAGATATCAGATGAGCTTCAAAGATCTGAAGTATTATTTTTTTGTCTTACCTGATGCATTCTGCGCCACAATGACAGTAGTCCCCTCCGCTGACTTTGTGTCTGTTCCAGTTGGTCCTGGTGCAGTGGTCCTCTCAGTCACAGTTAATACCACAGGAGCAGATGTGAAGAACTCTGTTCCAATTTCTGCTGTGGCGGTTTCATCCGTCAGGTTGTCCGTACTATGCTTTGGCAGGTGAGTGGTGGACTCGTCAAAGACGTGTACACTTGTTGATGAGGTCATATCTTCAGCTGAAGTGGTCCCTGATATCTCAACACCTTGCATCTGTGGTGTCGTTTTTGCTGCTAAACTGGTACTTCCTGGAAGTCCTGTGGTAGTTATCGCCACTTCACTGCCAGTTTGGGTGTCCGACGTAAAGGTGGTTTCAGTTACTGCAGTAAAATCAGTGCTGTCTGTTGGTCCAGTTGAAAGGTCTTGGTCGAAAGGTCGAAGAGGTGGCAAGGCCTCCACACCATGATCTATGCCAATTTCATAATTGTTGTCATAATCAGGGGGAATGTCAGTCAGAAAGGGTGCTAGCTCGGAGGAGCTGAACACTTCCTCGCTGGTTAGTTCAGTTGATTCTGTTGGTGTGTCACTGAAGTCAGAGGCCATACTTGTGGTGTTCCTAGAATCCAGAATAGTTTCCTCAGTCTTCCCCTCGGCAAACATTGGCTCTGTAATGACAGACTCATCTGGTTTGGGGACATCAGGTTGGATTGTGTTGATCTCAATTACAGAGTCTGGCTCCTCGACGTCAGACTTGGACACAGACTCTGTGGTATAACTGCTTTCTGTTGTACTTTGGGGTTTTGGAAATGTGTCACCGCGAAAAACTTCCACATCTGATACATTCGCGCTTACAAAGTCATCAATGTCCAAGTCTGGTGCAGCTTTGACATCATCAGCATCCTCATCTTCGTCTTTGATGGTGGGTGCAACTGTGGTGATTAATTCTTCTTCTTGGCCTGGAGGAGTGGGTTGTGGCGGAGCCATACTGGTAGAAAACATAGATGAAACCGAAGAGTCTGGGGGCTCTTCTGCCTCTGATTCTGCTCTAGATGTTGGGCTGAGTACAGTCGTGCTACTCCCCAGCAATGGGACAGAGGTAGTGGAGCTGATGGTGCTGAGGGTGCTGGTGGTAGTTGTTGCTGGCATGGACATATCAATGAATGCAGTCTGATTGTATATCCATGTTCGTCCTGGAATAAACACATAAGCACTTGAATTAAAACCATGTTCATTGTTAATATTTGGTTCAGTACCAGGATGCCTATATAATTCTCTACATTTTACTACATTGCGTGAAACTGTTATGAAAGAAAAGTTTGATACAGCTAAGTAAACATCTAGTCATACACAACTGGTAGATATAAAAATGGTAAAGTATTTCCATTTGTATGAAAAAGAGTGTTCTTTGCTCTTTCATGATAGTTTTGAGAGCTGCCCTGACAATGTCTGATGTCTAATGTACTGTATGCAAAGTCTTTCATCTAGTAGCTTGCCTAGGCACTACCTTGTTCTCTGTCCAGGGCAACAGATCCTGTCTTTTTTCATTTAATATGTCAGTGGTGGTCTTTGAATGCCTTCTAAGGAAGTTTTCCCTAATTTCCCTAATAAAGTGAATCCCTTTTTTGTGTGATTGCTTTTCTCTTGAAGGTGCCTTTTCATTCCCTCCCTCTGTCCTCTCATGATCTCTGTACACACCCATAAAAAGCAGCATTAAAGCTTCAGGAAACTGTCCTCACTGGTGCAGATAGATTGTTTAAAGCCAGCTGCTGACCATTACGTACTAGCCCTTGTTCTTCATGAAACTATCTCTGATGTCAGGTGTGAGACGTGCTTTTTCCGAACAAGAAAAGTAAGGCTAGCTCTCAGAGGAAGTTCATTATCTCACAAATGGGTTTGAGCTGTTGCTGGTACCATCACCTTGTTTCCTACAGGCCAAATCAGAGATCAGTCAGACACCAATTATCCCACTTTTATCCAAGCATCAACCTCCTGTCTTCCTGTATTTTTATGCAGTTTTACTTTATTATGTTTTATGCTGGATGTAGGAGTCAGATATTCCAAATAAGATGTATTAAGCCCAAACAAATGAGGGTACTTAAAAGGCACTTAGACTTGGATGTAAATACAACAGAACTAAGAGCGCTGACATGAAATACACAGAGCAGGAGGTGAGGGTGGCCTGTTTGTGTGGCCTCTGAACTCCATGTGGACTTATCACCGCGAGAGTTCACATAGCTCAGGGGCAGTAAATGGCCAGTCAGGGGCTGGCTTATCTGTCCAACCCCTCATTTGTAAAGATGGAAAGGCCAGGTCAGAGGTCACAAAGGATGACTGATTTAGAAGTCCAGCAGTAGCTTTGTCCATTATCCAAACGTCTGCTCTGATAAGTACAAGTGAGAATGACAGAGGGCAAACTCTGAAGGCGGAAATTAGATGTGAAAGGAAGAGAGTTAGATAGTGAGACCAAAAAGGCTGACAGGTATTGGCTACTTTTGCTGCTTCTCTAAATGGCAACTGTCAACTGTCAGATGGTTTTGCACATTGATTGATTAAGAACATTCACATTTTAAGGATTAGGCAAATTCTTCTCACTTCAAGTCAAGTATAAAGTGTCACTATTTATATGGTTCCAAAGCTCCATTTCTCTCTTCTTACTTTTATCAGTAAAAATCACAATTGGTAATAAAGAGTTTCTCCAATGCAGACAGCTTACAAGCCTATATGTGTGGCAGGTTTGCGGAAGATGAAAAAAAAGGTTCAGTTTTCAACTAATCTAGAACCTTCACTACTTTGGTTAATTTCAGATGATGAACACTTGTATAATCTAGATGGATAAATCTGGAAATTTAGAACTCCACTCAAGTATATACACTGTTTTAGTTTCATATCAAAACTGAGGCTGAAAAAGGATAAAGATTAAGAAGCTATGATTAGCACAGCTGTTTGTGATAAAGAGGAAAATAACACAGAGATATTGACAATTCACAAACTACTGTAACTAATTGTTGTTAATCTCCCCATTAGAATAAGATCTGCTCTGTCCATTACTTTCAAAGTTAAAAGTTTACCACTTGAATTTTACTCTTTTTTTTCGGTTGACTGTGCTGCCACAGAAAAGGGTGGGTAACTTAGTGAGGTCAGTCATAGACGCCGCAACCTTGTCCAATACACAACATGCGCTACTCAAAAGATAATTATTCCTCTGCCTTACTTGTGTTGTTTTTGTCATTGGAACTATGCAATCAAGAAACAAGGAACAGACACAAACTAAACACGGCAATGGACAAAGATAGGACAGGTTGTAAACATTTACGGCTCAGGTTCACTTGCAGGGATAAGTTAAATGAAATAAAGAAGCAGAAAATCAAAGGGTGGAGGAGCAGAGGGTCATAGGAGATGAGATCATTGCTCCTAACAGAAAAGCCCTGGGTTTGACAGGGATTAGTCTGTGCCTTTGATTCAGGTTTGAAACTCTCTAAACCAACTTATAAACATTCAGCATACACTGCTATGGCATGCTTTACCATAAGCAGCTAATCCTTGTAGTGCCCTGCTATGAGCTTACCTTTAAAACAGTAAGCTCCAAGCTTCTTGGTTGGTTCTGGGAAGCCCGTCTGGTTTCTGAAACGATACATGGTCCTGACACCTATCAGGCCTCCTCCACACTGCGTCCTTGGAACTGCTACAGGATGTCGTGCACTGCCATCTGAGAGCCATCCATAGTCACACTTGTCCAGACCAAGTCGCCAAGCAGCATGGAGCTGACCAGGACTCGCCAGGACTGCCCCTCTCTTCTTACACTCTTCACCTGCCTCCTCAAACGTCATCTTGCGGGTCACAGGAGCATAGTACACGTCACCTGAAACACAACGAGCAGAAACAACTTAACAATATGCACAATTATGAGCTTGCATGGTGAACACAAAAATTAGTTGCCACAGAGGGTCCAGTACTGGTGTGAGTTAATTCCAAAGCATTGGCATGAGCTGATGTTAGATCACTAACAGATGGACTGTCACAATAAGTTCCATTTTAAATGATTTGCACTGAAAGAAGATCTAAACAGCCTGTCATTTGGTGTAATCTTAAGCAGATTTGTACATCATCTTGACCTTTCACAAATACTTGGCACATAACCAGCTGACAAAAGTCACAGCTGTGCAAGGCTCAAACCCAAAACATCTCCCACCAGTCATATTGAGGACAACAGTAGTTCATTCATTTTCTTATTCTGAGGTGGGATAGCAATGCAGACAATGTGCCTGAGAAGTCAATAATTGTGTCTGCTCTGTTTCCTCAAGCTAGATTACACCTTTTGCGTTTCCTCCATCATTTTGTTCCTGAAGGAACTTACCATCAGAAAAAATCACCACATGATCACAGCTAAGAACATTTGTATTTATGTACGGGGAATCTGACTGAAAACAACAAAGAAATGATCCTAACTAAAACCATGCAAATCAAAAAGAGAATGAGTGACTGACTGCATGTTTTCAGTTAGTCTTGGGCGTAACGTTTCATGCATCCCACGCTGGTTTGATCCAATTGATTAACTATGACATTTAGATGAGGAGATACTTTCCACCCAGTTCAATGACAAGGTCAGCCACTTGCAACCACTGAAATTCCCTAATTTACATGGTATTTTCATCTAAATAGTTCAGCTATTTGAAAAACACCATTATTTTTAATCTGTAATCAATCAAGTATTATATAAATGTTAGTTAGTTTGTTTTTTGTTTTTGTATCTAGTTTTCAGACTGCCCTGGACCCTGCACGTGTACACGATAATTATTACTTTGTGTGCACCCTCAGGGTACATGTTTATGGTTAAACAATAAGAGGTGTTATCAATCCACTTTCTAAGATGTATATGAAAGTAGACAAACTCCAGAAACATTAAGTTGTAAAACTAATAAATAGGAAGTGTTTGTTGGGTTCCCAACAGTTGTTAACATGATCACAGTTAAGTTCAGGTAAAGAACTGTAGGGGATCATGTCTTGTGTATCAATCACTCTCTGAAAATCTATTGTTTAATTATACACCACTGAAACACACAATTCTATATGCACAAATAGTCAAATTAAGATTAACTGCTTAGATTAGGATTGTGTTTAAATTGATTTAAATAACACTTATACTTCTCTAGGATGAGGTGAAATACCTTATTCAAAATCATTATCAAACAAAGTCATGATGAGGGTTTCTCTACAAAGTTAATCAAAGTTAGGTCAAGAGAAACATAATTGCTCATAAAACACTTAGTAAAGTTGAGTCTATCTGCAATAAAAGCCTGAATAAAAAACAGACAGGCTACTGGCTGAAAGCGGAGGATTTCCTAAAAGCAATGCCAAAGACATTTAAAACCCAATTATCACATTTTTGTTGGCTACTTCTTAAGAAACCACAAGAATGACCATGAACTTTGATTCCTGCTTTGGTGACAAACTGTTTAAAGCCTTATTTTGCCTTTCGATCCTGTCTACAACTAGAGAAGTTGTTTTGGGGAACAAATTACAGAAAAAATCACACATTGTCACTTAACAATGTTCAACAAAACAGTGAGCACATTTTCACTGTGTCGTTAAAATCTGAAAAAGCAATTTGCTCTGGGCACTGCAATAATTTGGAGGTTTCATCATTTCAGCCAAAGGGTGTGCCTTCAGAATGACACCTCATTACTCAGAACCAGTGGAGCTAATTTTGTGGCTGACTTACCATCCAGTTTGTCTACATAACAGTAAACATCATAGGTGTCCGTGGGTTTCCTGGTCCCATATGACCTTACTCCAGGTTTGGTCTTAAGGTTTCCAAAGCAGCCCTGCCTTGGCCTTACGATTGGGTATCTGCAAAAGAAAAAACAGAGCCATTGTATACTGGAGGTTTTACTGTTATAAATACAGCGTGTATCTCTGATTTTCTGTTTTAGGAGGTAAACACCCAGCCGCACCTCACAGTCTGATCTGCAATCCAGCCAGCATCACACTGATCAAAGCCGTCTTCATAGGCTGCTTTCAGTTGGTCAGATGTAGCAATGGAGGCTCCAATGTTTTTGCAAGTTTGGACGGCCTTCTGGTAGTCAAGAGTATACCTGCTGGTCTTTGCTCGGTAGTGGAAAACCACACCTGGACAACAAACAAACAAATTTCAGGAAGGAAAAATGACCATCCAAACATAACAAAGTTCAGTATTGAAACATGAATACAGTTATCTGGGATTCATCACAGTAATTTCAGGGTTATAAATTACAGCAAATCTTTTATAAGGCACACACCATGACTGACTAATTGGGTCTCTCAGCTTCTTTGGGAAGGGTGAACTCTGCAATAAACCCTAAGGATAAACGAAATACTCAATGCAGTTCACCGCAAAAGAACAAGATAACTGCAGATGATGCCATGGCCCTTGAATCCCCATATTTGTGGACAGTAAACATACGCAGAGGACATGATTGATGGTTCTAATTAACATTACAGATAGTTGGAAAAGAGGTTCTGCAGATTGTAAACTACAGAAAACCAAAACTATCCCAGCATCCCCCCACCCCACCCATGTTTTCTACATCCCCAAAACATGAGTTATAGCTCCCAGAATACTTCCCAAGTGAAACAGCTCCCAAACCCACCCCCCAAGGAGACTTTAACTTTTGGCCTGGAAGTACAGCAGTAATTGGCATTTTCATACACAAAGTTTAGCACTTCTGTACATGTAATGAAGGGTGTTGGAGAACACTGTTGAAAGAAAGTGGGACATAAGTTGATGGTATTCCCTGTGTGTCTCGCCAATTAAAAAAAAGTCTTCTCTGACAGGGTGGCACCCTGGATTGCAGAGATGGATGAGTTCACAACATAAATTCTTTGTCCACACAAATGTTGGAACCCCATCAATATTTGGGCTTTAATGGTAGAAAAAGTTAGATTCAAAAACCCTGCAACTACATTATTGCAGAAGGTGGAATGGACAGGGACCTGAAGTTGCATCTGACTCCTTTCAACAGCCCATTGCTTCTGAAATGGGAACTCAAAAGCTGTGGTTAGTCTGCATAACTACTAAGTGAGAAGAAGGGCGCCCAACATTCTCTTATAAGGTTTACATTTCTATCATCACTTGTGTTGCATTTCACTGTTATTAAGTCCATGCACCAGCCCCCTCTACATTCAAAGAGGTCTCTTACCATTGACATCAAGGTTCACTGTATCTTGGGTGTCCTCAATGCCATACATGACTTCACAGCGATAAGTCCCAGTATCACTGGCACGCAGCTTCACCATTGTCAGTGAGGCGTCACCCACATCCTCAGGGTGACTGGGCACTGATACACGATTCCTGTAGCTTGAACCTATCTTGATAACCCCATTTTGTGCCACCAGCACTGTGGATTCAACTCCTTTATCTATTTTAGTCCATTTGATCCTTAAATAGTCTCTGTTGTCAACGGCCGTTCCACTGGGACCGATGACTGGTGCAGAGGTTGGGATAATGGAGAAGAAGCAGGGAAGGTTTGCCTTCCCTGAGAGGGATCCAGTGACTGGTCTGATTATTGATAATGCGTTGAGGGCTGAAAAGTAAAATGGAAGAGTTTAATGAATTACCAATCCATGCTTATTTTTAACTTTATGGTTTTATTATTCCTCACAGATACATGTTGCCCCTGTTTACTGATGCAAGTAGACACTATAAACTGTCTGCCTCATTTACATTGACAGGGTGTGACAACTACAACCAGCCTAATAAAAAATAACATGCATCACAGCCCCAAAACAGCACTTGGAAAGTCAAACCTCATGCTTGAAATGCTGGGTGTGGGAACATATTTCACACAGAATGTAGTGTATGTACAGCATGTTTGCATGGAGTTAAAGATAATTGCCTAAACTGTAGTCATGGGTGCATTACTTCACGCACCTGCGTGTGTATGCTGTTTTTTTTTTTGTTTTTTTTCTTAATGAATGACCTCTCCCTTGCCTGTATCCTACTAACCGATGATGACATGTTAAAAAAAACTCAAATATGAGCATAAATATAAAAATACGTTGATGCTGCACACTGGACAATAATCTGTATCTCTGAACCTACTGAATTTTTCTCACTGACAGTGAAACATAAGGAAGCATTTATTTACACATTCTTGCATCTTGAAATAGGAGAGAAAAAGATCATAGCCCAATCAGACAGGGCTGACAATTAACGTTTGTTTGCCTCACTTCACATGCAAAGAAAAGTGAGGTCAGACAGGTTGCCAGACACTAATGACTTTCAACAGGCTGAATCACATGTAGCGCTTGTGAAGAGGAAGATGATTAAGCTTTTGCCTTTTTTTGTCTGCATTTGTGTGTGGGTATGGGGGTAGGGGTTCACAGGGAACAATGTGGGGAATGCTCTGGAAACAGTGGTGGGACAGCCCCAGAGGCATGAGTGTGTGTGCTTTCACAGAGGGCCTTATTAGGATGAGGGGTGAAACCAGCTGTTGTTTCCTGACTAATTGAAAGGTGTCCATCCATACCCAGAGACAAGGCCAAGGGACAAGGGGCCAGGAGAGCCTAAGGCCAGGAGTGCCGGGGGCTGGAGGGGCTAAAAGAGGAGGGGGCTCAGAGCCCACACCGTTACCTTCACCATTGAGTAAAGGTGGAAGCTGGAAAGTTCTTATCACGGTTTACTACTTTAAGAGCAATGCAAAGACTCAGTCCTGTGAGCCACCACTGACATGTGAGTCGGTTTGTTGCAGATACGCTTGTACAGACACCAGCTCAATGGGAGTTTGTCGGTGAAATTATGAATGAAGCTGTGAAATGGAAGAGAGGAGTATGGGGGGAAAGTGAGTGAAATAATGAAAAAAAGAAGTTGAAGGTTGAGATGGGAGAAAGAAGTACAAAAGAGTAAGTCAAAAAGAGGAGGGTGTTTTCTCATTTGAACTTACTTGTTGCAGTTGCAGCTTCACAGAGGCAGTATAACCAAAGGATGTGCTTTATATTAAGTATCATCTGTCGGAAAAAATAAAATAAAAAATGAGTGCATCAATCAAAGAGTCAGAAGATTTTGACTTTTTATGAATTAGGAAGGTTTTTCAGTAAATCCACAATTTTTAGTTTAGCATGTATTTGCTCAGGTATAGAGGATGATTTAAGGTTTACTTTAACCATTCATTGGTCTAAGATGCTCATTGTTTCAGAATAAATCTTCATCAAATCGCTAAGATAATCAAGCATTATGAAGTAAACATGCATAAAGCATCCAGACAGCCATACTATAACATCTTAGTCAACAAGTTAGACACACTAAAAAAAATACTTGAAAATGTCTGTTTTACCATAAACTGTATTTTAAAAATTGTTGCTGACAGACACAGGCAAAAAGAAAAATAGTGAAAAAAAACTTTCAATGACTCAGTAATCTGTTTTCTTTGAAATAGTGGGGGGCAAAGCAGAGATAAAAAAGCTTCCTGAGTGACTTTTTGAGACAGGCAGCAGCAGTGAGCCCCCTGTCCTCATGTCCACCCTGCTGTATAAACACAAGTGGTGGGTCGCCGTGGGAGCAGCAAATTGCACTCTATAAAAACTACAAACTCCTTTCATAATGGGAGTTGGCAATGAAAAAAGGTCTTGGTCTGAAATATATCAGGGTGGATATAATCGTGACTTAATGCCAGCACTCCCAATTCATCCTGAGTCAACCGACCCACCCCAGTGGAAACTAATCAAACTTTAGGGAGTCAGTGGGAGAAATAATCTCAGGATTCAATACTTTGAACTGCTTTTGAATACAGCTCATATATACGTAAAGAAAATATATATATATATATACATACAGCAGCTAAATAAGTTGCGCAGATGGGTACTCGTGGAAAGGTTTCGAGGAACTTAGAAAAAAGAAAAAAAAAACACTTGCGCATCAAACAAGCGTTTCATGTCTGAAAATGTCTTCTCTTTGCACAAACTTTTATCCGTTCATTTATCAGATATCTTCTCCACATGATAACACTCCATCTTTACTTAGACCTTTGACTGATGTTTTCAGAAGGAAATCATCCAGTTTCAGTGGACTTTCTCAATATTTTACAGAGAAGCACCTGTTGCTTGTAGTAGGTCGTTTAAGGTCTTCCGAAAGAAAGACATCGTATGATTTTTCTTTTATTTTAACTTGGAAACAGTGAGTTGAAGCGGAGAAATCTCTGATCCTGAATTCTGCCTCTGTGATTCCACTTGCCCCGCTCAGAGAAGCGGGACACAGAGTAGGTTATTTGAGGACAACAAGGCATCACTGACTGGGTGCGTTCGAGTTTACCATTCAGCAGACTGAGAAGTTGAATTTATATCTTGAATTCTGTCGTTTTCTTACTTTGTATTGATAAATATGTGATGTTGTTAGGAAAAAGGGAAAATTGCCTCAACAAAAATCCGATTAAAAGCAATTTAGTGATAATATTTTCATAAGTTTAACATAAAAAAGACAAAATACTTACGTTTGTAGTTGTTTTATTCCATCAAAGCACAAAATCGATACAAATTCTGATTCCAATTAGTCCCACTGCGTATCATGCGTGCGTAAAAAGTGCCCAAATCGGCACGGCAGCACTTATCTCCCCGAAGCACCTTCCTCTATTCGATGCTCCAGAGTTGCAGAGTCCCACTCCGGGATGGTCCTGGCTCTGAAGAGAAAGACAGAAACAGCGAACTGCTGGCAAGCAATAATTTCAATTTAGCCTAACGCACACTGTTATTCCGTCAGTGTGAGAGAGGAGGGGCAGGGTGCCCATCCAAAAAGTGAATGAGACACCTTGAGGAGGAGGAGAAAAACTCAATTTGGCCCTGTGCCTGAGAGGTACATCCTCCTCCAATCACACTGTCCCACCATCACGTGAGTCGTTTACAGGTAACACACCTCATCACTTGATGTGAGTGCAGTTGCAGAGCGCCAAGTTGGGGGTATAGTTTTAAGCATAAACTAATCAAAAATATATTTGGAGAAAAATAAAACTGTTCACTCCAGGTGTGTAATTTTACATTTTATTATAAAGTTCCCTTTTAAGTTTCTAGTTGATGCCCCGAGAGCGCATCAGACCTTTCCAAGGGTGCGCAATGGAAACGGGTGGTGCAAACATGTCTCTGGTTGATTTTGAGTCACAACCGTCTGTTTGTTCCAGCAGCGCAGCTCTGTTAATATTGTGGGGGAGTTTCCCTTCTCAGACCATTATTTGAGTATCAGGTCTTATCCTGATTTGATCTCAAGATGGGCAGAGAGTCCAAGATAGATCAAGATTACCTTCAGGATAAGCTGTTCGATTTTTTTTCTCTCATATTTTGACTGGAGTGTGATGTTTGTTTAGAGGAAAATCTCATAAACAGAATTAGGCAATGGGTCATGAAATCTTGAATTTTTCTTTCCTATAATAGAAAAAGACACCTTAAATGGAGCTAAAGGGCATCCTCTAAATGGGGGGAAAGTGGGATTTCCACAGTGGAGGGGATCGGTCTATCATCCATCTACTAATAATCACTGAGATTGGCTACTGTCAGATAGGAGGAACGGTTAAGCCTGGTGAGCTGCAGTTGTGTGTTGCACCGTCTCTGTCGTGGGGCTGGTAATCTTCTGTCTGGCTGTGATTATAACTCCCAGGAGTGTGGGATAGGACACATGTTCTATGACTTGTGTTAACAGGACACCAAGTTGTCTGAATATGAGCAATGCACAAAAAAAAAAAATTGATGTGTTGAAAACTTTGATTTTTTTATTTCCAACTTTTAATTTTTTGTGGACTTAATTGAACTGCATAAATTTTGAAGGATGGAGCCTGCTTCACTGTGATTTACATGTAGCCTGGGATGGTTATGTGTTGCATTTTAATGAGGAAATTGACTGTTGGTGTGGTCTCTGCATAGGGGATCCCATTTAAGCCTCTGATAGTTTATTTAATTTCAAAGAGAACGATTAAAAGAGAGCTTGAAATTATCTGTGTGATGTTCATTCATGTCAAAGATCTCTTTAAACCACACATATCTCTTTTCCTTATCAAACTTGAAATGAAAGGATTTTTTAATGCCGTGTACAGAGCATTACTCTTACATAAATCAGAACTTGCAGGTAGGTCTGGTTGCTGACTCTTGCTGGCCAGATTAATGGCTGTGAGATCATAGTGTTTCCTCCTGAAGCTGCCCGTACCAGCTTAGAGCAGGAGCAGAGGTGATAGGCTTCTGATACAGAAGATTGCCCATGAAGCCCTTATAAAAAAAAAAAATTGGGTACTTTTTCCCTTCCTGCATGCATTGTAATAATTTCAGGCCTCAGCACTAGTTACCCATAGTGCATCTTCCCTCTGCAAGGCTGGACTGGTCTGGACAGCCAGATGCTGAGATAGAGAAAAGGTGGGAAAGCCGGTAGCAACTTTCTCATAAGTTGCATCTGTCAGCTTACATTATAGAAAACTAAAAAAAAAAAAAACATTATTTGGAAATAATGATCTCCAGCATTGCCATTCTGAATTCTATTTACAAATTCAGAGCATATAGAGGAAGGTCCATGTGCTGCCATCAATAATAGACTGACAAAGACAAACCGCATGTCAAAACTCCAGGAAACAGGATTTATGATTTCACCAATGAGTTTGACAAAGAGTTCAGACTGACCTGATTCTGGAGGCCATTTGCCACCTGACCCCAAAAATAATTAACAACTCCGTCCTAGAGATCTAGGAACTGTTAAATCATTTTACTGCTTTACCTTCTAAACTGAGTCATCGTTAAGTTAAAAGCTGTATGTCACTTACTGCTGTGTAAAATGTTTCTTCACTATGTGTGTAATTCTGGAGGTCTTGCTGACTTTCAGTGCCCATAAATCAGTGAGTCAAAGAACCAATCAAAGAGTGTTTGGTCCTGAAGATATGCTGTGCGGGCCCCAAGATGATTCACATATCACATGACCTATAAAGGTGGTCTACCTCCGGCCCCATGCCACCTCCAAAAATGTAAAACAGGTGTTAAATTTCTTTGACCTAGAGGGATCCATCCAAGCTCAAAAACTGTTCTGATTTGAGATATTTTGAAATAAGTGCAGTCTCTTCCAGGTTAGTTTTGTTTTTATTTAGTTTAGTTTTTAGTTGTGAAAAGAGAGTAGTCAAATATCCAGTACATTACGCAGAGTATTCATAGGACTTTGTGCACACTCATCGACTACATCCATATCCAGTCCACATCAAGTTTACAAATGACTCCTCTAGGCATTTGTAGAGAAAAACTAATGAAGATCACCAAATTTTCAGAATCTATCAAGTTCAAACCTTGGTAAAACAACACTTAAATTTGGGTGACATGTTTCTCCTGACCCTGTCTGTAGAAAATGTGAAAAAAGAAAGACGACGTCCCCTCCAGATAGACATGAACCTTGACCTTTCATAGGCCAGAGTGGAGGCTCATGACCACTGAGGCTGATCACTGGTTTAGTGAGAGAGCATAAGAGGCAAATAACACCCCAGGAACAGATTTATAGTTTATACAAGCTGATTCTAGGTCAATTAGTGATTTCTTTTTTTTTAAGTATATAGATCATAATCAGTCATACTGTCTAAGGGAAAAAGTGAAGGATGCTCAATATTGAAATAGAAATATTGCATATGGTTTTGGAGGTTTGGTGACAGTGGGTGATATGGGGTAAATAATCAATGATTATTACGATCTTGTGTCAAATTTTCAACATATCTGGTAGTCAGCTCTCAAATTCATTACAAATATTATCTATGATTTTTTTAAACAGATGATCAAGCGAGGTACTTTGTGAATAAAATGTATTATTACATTATTACTATTGTAGTGAGAAAAACTTGACAGTGAAATTACCTGAATTGTAATATGCAATGTAAAAATGATCGTAATATTTTGAGAAATAACTGGTTATGACTTTTAAAATGTTTGTAAGCAGTCTAAATGTGAAAACAAAATTTGATCGTTTGCAAATCATTTAACCATTTTGGTGAACATATGGACAAGGTATAAAATGATTAAAAACAGAAATTTTAGAATTTCATTGTTGTAGGGTTTCCACGTGTCTCCTGAATCCACCCTTATCAAGCATACTGAACATTTTTTGAAGTGATCAACAAGAACAGTGGAGCTACTCATTAACCACAATTTTGAAACTTTTATTTCTATTTCAAGGTTTAATTATGTTATATTTTTAGCTAAAACCTTGAACTTTTAATCAGCTGCTGAACAAACTATTACACTTAAGTTATTGTTTGCGATAAATTGATTGCTCTTTTTTTGTCTCACTGCCTTTACTTGTTTTTGCATTTTGAAAACCTATTTAAGACCCGACAGCTTAAATGTTAATTAGTACAATTTTTCAAATGGTTTCAAGACTTTGACCAGGTGTGCATAAACACAACAGAGAAAAGGTGAACAGGCATGAAGAAATGTGCGTGGGTGCAGGAAATGTGTGTAAATAAAAGTTTGCATAAAAATAAAGTCTTAAGTGATCCACAGGTGCAGTGATCTTTAAGCTAGAAGGTGGTGAGCCGTGGTAAAGCTGAGAGTTTGAGAGTTATTTGTAAGTTATTTAAGTTGTTAGCAGCTGAAAAATGAAAGAAATTATGGCCAAAAATATGAGTTTGAAGTATTCGCTGGCCCTGGCGGTATGACATATGGGCAACTTGAGGAAGAGAGGACAGGAAGAGAAGAGATATGTCTTACCCAAGATTAACTAATAGACAAATTCAAGCCAGTGGAAAAGCAGCCACGAATAAAGGGAGGGCCACCTCACCAGTTTATAGAGACCGCAGTGTAGGGTGTGGAAGGTTTCATCAACTGCATAGCTGTTAGCTGAGTGATAAATGGGGACCAGTTTCTTCAGCATTAAACTTGAGATGTTCGTTATATTATTACATAACTCCTTCGTTGTCCCTTCCCCAGCATTTAACAACCTGCTACTGATAAGGAGCAGAACGCCTCTCTTTTTCCCAGCCAAACCGTGCATTTTTTTCTATGGCTTCCGAAGAGCATAAAAATAATTGGAAGGAACAAGGAAGACAAAACCAAAAAAGACTTCCCACTGCTATTTCGAAGCGGTGTACCAGTGGCAGGACTGTCTGAGGACTTCAGTCCCAGGTGTCAATCAGGTAGGCAGATAACAGTAACAGATGTCAACCTACAGGCAGCTGTCAGTCATGGCAGTGACATCTGGTGGACTGTCAGTCACCGCAGGAGTTTGTTTTGCAGTCTCCTAATTGGTGCTTTTAGTGAGAGCCATCAACATGCCTTGGTTATGTCATAATTCACCTAGTGCACCATTTTGCCTTTCTCACTTCTGCCTTTTCCATTTGGTATTTTCTATCCCTGTATGAATCCTATCTAAAAGTCTTACTTTGACCAAAATGATGTCTTTTACATCACAGGTCTAGAAGGAATAGCATACTGGATCCAAGTTATAACAATGAAAGTTTTTAAGTATCCCTATCTGTTTCTACAGGTCAGTTTAAAAGCAGCAGGTATCATGGTTAAGTTGTAAAGCAGATCTTTCAAAAACCTCCAGTGACTCAGTCAGTATTATCTGTCGCTGATTCTGAATGTAATGTAATGTGAAGACGTGCTCTGTAAAACTCGCACATGGTCCCATTGATTACAAGATTTCATCAGACTGTGATATGTCTAAATCTTGGCATCAGAGCCCTTGCTTCAGGATCTAGCTCTGGTGGTAACTTTATGAATCACTGCTTGGCCACCTTCTTGCAAACCACTTTAATCTGAGAGAATGGCAAAGGAACAAAGACAGAGGAAGCGAGTGAGAGAGGGAAGGAGAAAATGGTTTGATAACCAGAAACAGACAGATCCCACATCACGGATCTTTGCCAATTGCACGATTGTGGGAAGCATTTAATTCTGTAACCAGTCTATATATGACCTCTGGGGACTGAATGGCAATATTTCAAATTTGGTTTGGGTAAGTGACATATGTGACACACTTAATTTATTCCCTATAGTAAAATTCCCAAGAGGATTAAGCTCCTTACTGTAATTGAACCCAAAATGGGCGTGTGACAGTCAATTATCAAGCCTCTCAACAATAAGGCCAACGCAGCAGACAGAAATGTGGACAGCACGCTGATTCTTTGGTCTCTGACCAAGAGGAAGTCAAGATAATCACGTTACACATTCCCAGACATGGGAGAAAGTCAAGTCAACTGCAGAAAGTCATTTTGGCTTCTTTGGTTCCAATTACCACAATAAATGATGTTTCTGCATTAAAATTCTTCCTCGGTCATCCATTGAAATGCTTGGGTGGCACACGCAGCTTTTACGATTTGAGAGTAGCTGCTGTACATTATCTTGAAATTCTGCAGCTTTTCTATTCATGATACAGCGCCAAATATGTGACAGAAGTCAACATGCTCATTAAGATCATGTTATCAAGCCTGAATGTAAAGTTTCAAGCCGCTCATACTGGAATGGACAAGACAATATCAAATATATCTAAATACTCAAACCTGCTCATGAGTAAATATGAGAAAGAAAGATAAGTACGTTTAATTTCTCTGTGAAATGCAACTAAATAAAAAGTTTCCTTGTAGCCAGTGGGCAGTAATTATCATAATCACACTTACTGTTCTGCCAACCTCTCAAAAATCTGAGGGGCATTTGCTTTAAAATCAAATAATGAGGTTAATTAGTTTCACACCAGCATCTCAAAGGGAAACCACAGATTATTTACAGCCATCAAAAGGCTGTTCAGTGCTTGGGCTGAAACATAGCACATACTCTTTGCCACTGGCAAAAATTGCAGACAAGACCCCATGACTGGAAGACAAGTCAGCAGTAAATGTGGAGGGGTTGTAAAGTGGTGATTGTAGTTTTCTTGTGTTGTTATTTGTTGTGGCTCACAGTAAATGACTGCAGTAAAACCATCTTCTACAAAGACACACTGATATCTCTGTAGCACTTAACACTGTTTATTTACATCCCAAAGGACGACCCAGCATCTAAAACTTTGATGTTTTTTAAAAAAAGAAATGACTTTGGTTTAAATACATAATTAATCCCATCTCAGAGCTGATTGTACAGATGTACATGTATACACATTTGTGGATTCATTGTTTTCTGACACACAAGATTTAAACACAGTGTAGAAACTTCCAAGAATTTATTGGAATGGTTCCTGCAGGAGGACTCACAGGCTTTGGCTTTCTCTTGAATATAGTTCCTTGGTGACTAACAGCTTGCTCACTGCTTTACTTCAACATGTGTGTAGCCTCTTCCATAAAGTTTGGTACTTCCCCGTTTAACCAATAGAAGCAACAGTTAAAGCTGTCCCACCATGACAGCCAAAGAAAAACCATTATATACAGAAACAGAAACAGCCAGTAAGCAAAAAATTTGTTACAACATAAGTTGACATCCTCAGCTTTCAGACATTACAGTATATGTTGGTGAGCACAGAGAACAGAGCACAGCCAAACATCATACAAAGGCCACTTTATCTCCCCACAGCTCTGTGGCGGGAAAGCAGGAAGACTCCTGTCATTTCCCTCGATGACAGGAACTCTACAGGTGCAGGTAGTAAGTGAACAACGATGATAAGCAAGTGACTGAACATTTAATTTCATTCAGGCGCAGCCATCATCGCTCGCTCACAAGCAGGTATTGACCCTTCCAGATGTAAAGGCTGCTTCACCTCGAGGTGACCGAGAGCTGCATGAAGGTAACTGCAGCTTTACTGAAAATGCTGTCTGTGCAAAGAAATTCAACAGGGAAATCAGACTTCATCAATCAAAAGCAAAACTGTGTTGGTTCAAGGTGACAAAAAACAAATAATATAATCTAAACAGCTCTTAAAATTCAATTAATTCTTGCATGAATTCAGTGCAGAGCTTGTATGATCCTGATAAAATAGGAAAGTATTTTTGGCTTAAATTTATCATGGACTAAGTTTCACTTCTAAAAACAAAATCCATTTCAGTAGTACAGAAATAGAATAAATAAATTGACTTAGTGCATATTTTCATTCATTTAATGTGTTGACTGATTGGCTGTTGCTCTTGAATGGTACATATTTTTTCTTCTTTCATCTTTGCCTCCTTAAACCATATTTTCTGATGTTTCCAGACGTTTCAAAACATAGTCATGTAACGTAAGAAATTGGTGATTCATGTTTGAGTCAGCTTTACTTATCTTATAACTATTATTGGCAGAATAAGTGTTTTTGGATTTGTTTGTTTTAGTTTGTAAACGTGAAGGCTTACTAAATACTAAAAAAAACCAGTTTAAATGTTTAATGTCTTGAGTCAAGATGAATTTAGCCTGCTAACTCTTGACTGCATTAAACAAAAAACTGTTATTTCAATGTTTCACAAATAAATTATAATTTTCTTTTTATGTGTTTATAATACATTTTTGACTCTTTAATTTTTACATTTAGCAACAAATGAAACCAATTTCAAGTACAAAAAAATGTCAGAGTCATAACTATAGCATTTGCCTGCTAGAAATTGAGAAATTTAAGCACCTTTAAAATAAGAAAACGGGACAATGAGTTTGATTTAAAATAAAAACAAAAACATAAACAGGCAAGCTGTAGAGTGTCCTGGAAGAAGGTGTTAATCATACAAGATGCAAATTCTTAGCATTGGCTCTTCATCTCACACAGTTGTTCTCATCATCCATCACTTGTTGCCATGCACTTGTCTGTAAATTATCTCATGAGACGAATCCGGTCGTCCCTTTAAAAATGCCGCGTTGATGCTCTGTATATCACAGGATGTGTGACATTCCTGTGGGGATTACTAAACCAGCAAAGCGCGTGTTGTGGGATTATCTTGGCAGCCACCCGCAGCCCTCAGCAGACATATAGGTATCATCAAAATCGTACAAGACAGCAAGAAGGTCCACAAGTCAAAGGTAGAATGGTCAGATGGAGAGCCTGAATAGGTCTCCATGAGTTCATTACTGTCAGTGTGAAGACACACTGTGATGACCTCAGGACCTAAACGTGGCAGTAGAGGCAGAAGAAGAGGTGAGGAGGTGAAGACCCAATCCTATTAACCTCGTGTGAAACACCCCTCGGGTGGTTTGGTCCACAGAACATCTACAAAATAAAAAGACAGCCAAAAGTGAGGAACAACAGGGTAAGTCAAGTGATTGAACTAAAATGCCAGTTTTGAAAGCAGAAATAGCATGGAACAGTGGTCTTTAGTTTGTATTCATAATGAAAAGAGGGATAAAAACACAAGTAAGACATGATGAATAAGCAGCAACTAAACGACTTCAGTTCTTTGGTGGTGACACCCTTTTTCTGGGTGTAACCTGTTGTCCTCCAGTAGATTTTACATTTTTATGTTGCAAACAGAGCAAAGGCAGAGGATCTTAGAAAGCAAATGACAAAATCCCCCTGATCCAGACCCTCTACAGTGATCTCCAAGTCATCAGCAGCAATAACATCAGATCACGAGGAAGAGCTGCAGGGTGTTAAGTGCCCATTACCCCATAACCACATTGCCATGGAGCATTTTGGCTGCAGTGTTTGGGGGAAAAGAAGCATAATTAATTACTCTGTCTCTGCATCAAACATGGGAGTAAGAAACGAGGCTCTTATTGTGGCTCTTGCAGGTAATTATTACAGTTAAAACAAACCAGACGGCACCAACATGCTCCAGCTATCTGGAAATTGTTTTCACAATCTGGAACAAAATCTGGCATCAAATCTGCTGAGCCCTCCAGGACACTGTTGCCTGGTTGTCACTGTTATGGTGTGTGTGTATCGAGGTGAGGGTTGACAAGCAGAAAGAAGATTGCCACACAGCTGTAGAGAATCTAAAAAACAAACCCTGTTCATCCTAAAAGCCTACAATTCAGGGCTTTAATCATGAACATCATGATTATGGATGTCATCTATTCGCATGGGAGGAGGAGGAGAGACAAGACAAGACAAGATGAAAAGAAGCAAACAAACAGGAGAAGAGTGAAGAGTCTGGTGAAAAAGATAACAGCTTGATCACATTTTAAACTTACATCTCATCTCATTTGAACAAAAAATGGTCATATACTGTTTATTGTTTTATAAATGGATGTGAACATACCTGCCAAACAGTGAAGTCTATGTTTGCAATGAAAAGAAACAAGTGATATTTGAATTTGTACAATGAAAAAGAATAATTTTTTCTTGATCCAAATGTTAACTTAGACACTGCTTAGTTGGGCACTGCAGAAGTTTCCAGTTTTGTTTATTTAACCAACAAAACCAAGATGTAGGTTGTGGGATGATGTTATGATGTTTTTAGATTTAAAGGTGAGGGAGAGGTAATCAAACACGATGACATCTGAGGGTGGATGATACCATCACAATGCCTCCAGTCAAACTACAGATGTTATTCCTGACAGATATTTTAAAGAAGTACTTCAATGTTAAACAGTTCGATAAATGTTGCTCTGCAGACTCTTGCAGATCTAGCATTAAAACAAGATGCTGCGATAGTCTGAGCCCATTGAGTGAGTCATAAGAAGTCATGCAGCTGTTGAACATCGCTACAGCGTATGTTTGAGCCAGATGCTCAGGACACACCTCTGCAAAGACAAACATGAACAGAAGCTGATCATTTCTTTTACTCAAAGACGCAACAGGAGAACAGAAAAACAATTTCTGTGCAAAAATGTTCAGTGCTAAAAGTTGAAAGCAGATCTGAAAGTTCTTCTGGTGCAGTGTGGTAACTCACAAAAGATGAAGACAACCCCCTTTGATGGGGACAGTGGGGGAAATAGGAGGAAATATTTATTGGTTAGCCCCACATCTGTTACTGCAGTGGTTTTTTCAGAAGTTTGTCTGAGTGCAGACAAAGCTAATGAATGAAAGTTTGAGGGAAATGCTTTACAGGGTCATAAAAATGATCTTTGAATGACTTTTTTTCCACATGGTGTTGAACAATGATTCACAGCAGCATTTTATGTTGACACTAGTCTATTGTGGTCTTCTTAAAAAATGACTTTTTTCTTGTTTTGTTATTAAACTGAATCTGCATGTATAGACAGGCTCCACAAACTTAGCTTCATGAGTTAAAAAAATGAAATAAATCAGGGGAAAAAAAGAAAGCATGAGCCAGTGTGATACCAAATATGGTGATGCATGGATTGCTTAAGTTGGCTGACAAACCTGTGATATCACTGAGGTCCAGAAGACTCCGGGCTTGGTGTGTGAATAAACCTCTGCTTCCTTCTTGGCTGGTCATCCTCATCATCAGAAAAAGTGCGGTCCAGAGAGATACCCTGGCACACTAGGTCACGACCTGCATCCCAAATAGTTTACATGCATGAACAGAAGTAAACAGAACTGTCAATAAAGCTTCCTGGAAATGCTTGATCCTACAAAAATATGTTCATAAAATAACTGGTGTTATTTTAGTCGAAGGGTGTAAACTCGTCACTGGTG
Organism: Thalassoma bifasciatum; assembly: GCA_008086565.1. Taxonomy (NCBI): domain Eukaryota; kingdom Metazoa; phylum Chordata; class Actinopteri; order Labriformes; family Labridae; genus Thalassoma; species Thalassoma bifasciatum. The sequence goes on from RPOG01000007.1 coordinate 31,035, forward strand.
AAAAAAAAAAAAAAAAGAAAGAGGTTGAACCCCCCCATACATAACAGTGAATACACAAATAAACAAACGGGCTGAGAAGGGTTGAAAAATACCTGAAGAATGATCACGTTCATGTACACTGAATTCCCCCATTATATCTTACAAATTTTCATCCCTTCATAGTTTTTTTATTCTTTTTTGTCTGTTGCGTATTGTGCTTTATTTAAGACTTTGTAACCCCAATTATCTATTAGTAGCATGCAGAATGCCAATGCTCCTGAATGCATAATCTGCAAATTAACAAGAGTTCGAAAAGAAAACGTGCATGCAGCTGCCGTAGATTTTTCGTCTGTACCAAGTTTCAAGAGAACTCCAACTGGGTGCCTTTCCCTTATGAAATAAGCCAACAGTGCATGTTATATTAGCCTTACCTGAAGTAAAACCAACAATAGTTATTGTCCCCAGCACTTCTCATCATACCCATTAAATCATTTTTGCTGCCCCCCCCCCCTCACTTTTCTAAACACATGCCATTGTCCCAACCTAATATAAATCAAACAGTGGAAGTATTTATGGTAATCAACTAAGACAGCAGGCACAACATGGTCATGCAACAGCAACATTACGAAACTGCGCCATTTAAACAACAGAGACGAGCGCATCATTAAGAAAATGACAGAAAAAAACAGCTTGCATGTTGGCCAGAAACACTTCGAAAATTGCTTCAGAGTGAATCAAATTGAAGACTGACACCCCTAAGCCCAAAAAATGTTATTGCAGATTTGCTTGACTCACAGAAACGACCTATTTTGGATCCATAATTCAGCAAATTTGACTGAGTTTGTACCCCTGTTAAACAAAGAAAACAGATGATGGTTCCTGTTCTAAACAGCAACCTCTGAATGTTAGAGAAGTTCCTCAAATACCCCCAAACACCCCTTAACAACTCACATTTTGTGTCTGTTACCAAATGTTGGGGTTTTTGTGGTGGTTTCATTACAGAAGACAAAATTCTCCATCAATGTCATTGGTGGCACGTCAATTTCTGGAACTGCCTGAGATAACCTTTGCTGACCCCTCAACACCTCCACACCGAAAGTCCTGTGAGCTTTATCGGAAATACTGATCTAACATTCCACACGGGCCCTTTCCCCTCAGACCCAATCGATTATACACGGGCAGGTAAACTCAAACACCTGTTTGCCCTTTAACACTGCTGCAAAGCTCTTTCAATTCATAGATCTAAAGATAAGGCACATACAATAAATACTTGATTAACTGTTTGATAAAGAGATGGCATTTCCAAGGCAGAAGCTGCATCAATTATAATGTTGATAATTGCAACATCATTGATATAAAGTGCACTGATGAATTTATGGTCATTTGAGTGATTAAAACAGTTTTTCTGTTGATTAACATACTCATACCCCCAAATTCAGTCTCTTATCTTGTCATCCCAAGTGACTGATCTTCTTCCTTTTTACAATCAGGTGGAAAACCTTGGGGGGCAGGTCATAAGAGTTTTTTCTTTTGTCTTTGATTCCTCTCTGTCATTACTCTCTCTTATCAGGCTTTCTCACTATGAACACACCCCGAGGCATGAGGGTTAACTGGGGCTAAGCATGTCAAAGGGGGATTGTGTAAACCCACTGTGTGTGTGAAGGGAGATTTGAATGATTTCTATATGCAAATAAAACTCAATTTGTTGTGTGGACACAGTTTTTGAACTGGGTCAAACTTTGTAAAAGTCAAAAGGGTGTGGACTGCAAATAAACAAAATACATGTCAGCGATGTCTAAATTTCACGGGAGTTATCTTGATTTGATTCCTTTATGTGTTTACTGAATGTCCAAACACAAAGGTTTTCTGGATGTTTAATGTCTTTCTGATGTGGAAGAGAATATCAATTAATTAGTTGCTGGGGTAACCAAACAAAAGCTGCATCATATAAAGAAGAAGAAGTGATGATCCATTGCATTATGATAACAGCCAATGACATAAGGATTGTTTTGGAGCTTAAAAAAACACCAGGACCTTCTTCGTGTAGGAGCTGACCGAGTGAGTTAACTTTGGAAAGCACACCCATTGTGTTTAGAGGCTCAGAAAAGACCCAAAGACAAGAGATGACTGACAGGTGATTTCTATGCGGACTTTAAAATACAATAAAGCACTGTAAAACTCTGCTGGACTGCACGCATTAGAGTCAGGACTCGCACTGAGACATCTACAACTTCCATCCATCTTGACAGGGGCCCGGATGGGAGAACGAAGGGCAGGGTATGTTTGCGTGCATTTATGTTTGTGTGATGAAAAAAAGAGAAAGTGAGGTTATCCAGAGCCAAACCAGAGAGTCTGATGAAGCCACTGCAATCTATTCAGCAACTGTATTTTCCTATCCGGGGGTCTTGAGCTTGGCTGTGAACAAAAACAGGACTGTTGAGCGACTGGTGGGTTAACCCAGCAGATTACAGATTGCTATTACTCAGCAGATGCGACGTCACGCCTGCTCTGCAGCACGCAGGAAAGGAAGACCACCTCATGGTCGACCGTGTTGAAGCAATCAAAGCCGACGTCTCAGGGTGGGTTTATGACTCATTGTCAAGTGTTTCCCAGAACCTGGCTGCCCGGGGGTATACACTCTACTTGTAAGTGCTTTTTAAGTTGATGTTTGAACCCCCTGCTTACATAATCAATTACATTCAAACGTCAGCTTTATTAGACAGTAAAATCAGTTCAAGGAAAGCTAGAACTCAAGGATTACACTTAAGAGTTTGCATGAATACTGAGTCATATCTTGACCTATGAAGTCATCAGGACTACCAGGAATGGGTGAAAATTTGCCAGATAAAATGCAATCACACCCTGCTCCCCCAAAACATGTAGCATATGCATGCCAGCCCAGTGCTGCATGTGTTTGTAACTAATGTGCAAGAAAACAAGAGTGAAACTGCAGCTCACTCTACCGTCAAACTCACACACATTTGTTTGGTTAACTCACTATACAGAGCTAGCTGCCAATTCTCATTATCTTCTGAAGCCCAACGTTTGGTCCTGCCTTCCCTCTGGAGAAAATAATTTGTTATTTTATTCTGCAAAATCATAGTTGTTTCAATCTGATTTTTATAATTAGTTTTGCTATTGCAAAATATCACGCAAGAGGGATGAAAACAGTCACTCTTCTTTTTGTATTGTTCTGGGTTTATTTTCCAAATTTATTCTATGTATCTTAACGGGTTCCTTTGTGATTTCCCTATGACAAAGATGAAAAAAAGTATGAAAATACATTAACATACACACCTGTGATGAGGATAGTCTCTTCCAAAGATGGATGAATTCTCCCAACTGACTCAGCTGCTCTGTCTTCATCCTCATCAGGAGTTGCATCATTGTCACTGAAGGAGCAGAGCATGTGATGCAGAAAATCAGTGATGACATACAAAAATCAGAGCCACTGTGATGCCAAGGTCATTATTATTGTGAAGGTTGGAATCACAACCCACTCTACCAGATCCAGAAGATCCTGTTATGACCACATATTTCATCAACTCTGTGTTAGGGATTGTCTGATATGGATTTTTTTCACCCTTAGCCGATGGCTGATACAGGCTGCCAATTTTCTTGGGCTGATATTGCACCCTCAATTGATATAAAAATGGCACAATGATGTCAAATGTTACTGGTCTCAATTTTAAAATTGGTACATTTGTTGAACCTTATTTCATACTGAAAAAAAGGAAAAGACATGTAGAATTTGTTGTAAACAGTAGGGACTGCTTAATATTTGTTCAACTTTATCAAACACATATTATGATAGTTTGAAGTTGCTTCACTCTGAGCAGAGGAGGATCAAGGCATGGTCTGCATGCGGCCTGTAGTGTCTCCTAGCAACACAGAGCTGCCCGTGGATGCCTGTCTATAAATCATGCAGGGGAAAATATATTGGCAGTCCCACCTGTATATCAGCTAAAAGATATATGCAGAAAAATGGATGGATATATTGGTCTATCCTTACTCAGCATATGATAAGACATTCTCTCATAGTTACAGCTGCATGTTAAACAAGCAAAGCTAACATGCATGGGCACATCATCATTTGATGAGGCCCTTCAGGTCATTATCTGACCTTCGATTTTCCCCCTGCTCTCTCTGCAGACCATCTGCTTGTTGGAGTTGCTGGAAGGTTTCTTGCAGGCCTCTGATTTTGGCCTTCTTCTCATTTAGCACCTTGACAAAGCGCGAGTAAAGCTTCCTTTCCAGTGCCTCCTTATCCTGAACCTGCTGCTCAAACCTGGAGAGAAAAATACAACAGTAAGTGAACTATATATAGATTAGCCAGTGGACTCTCACTTCTACGTCTTCACTTACAGTAAAAAGACACTTGAACACAGACACATAGAGAGGCAAATGTAAAAATGTTAGAAATGCTTTAAATGCTGTGTTCTTGTTTGTTTTCTCTTCTCAGAGTAAATTGTTGGGAATGATGCTGGAGCCTCCACCCTGTGCAAACTACAGTCACCCTCCCCCTCAACCTCTTGCCAAATACCGTTCATGAGACATGGACGAACAATCCTGTTCAGGCAGAGGTCGAGCATCAGGGATGTATAAAATGAAAGACATAGAAGCAAAGCATCTGATGTTAGTTCTCAGAAATCACAAGCCTACTTTGCAACACTGGGTGGAGCCCTCAAAACTCTCAGACCAGTGGTGATGTCATACTGGGTGACTGCTGAGCATATAAACAGCTGGCAGCATAACTTAAACGCAAAGAGAGTTTGCATGCAAACAAGATGATCAACAAACAAAAAACAGTGCTTAACATCTTGAGGAAATAATTAAATCCTGTCGAGGTATTTTCCGTATGAACTTGACATTTGCTGCCTGCCACATGATTTTTCCGAAACATAGATTTTGATCCATCTGAACAAAGCTCAGGGCGGGTGTCCTCCCTCATTCTTACTCTCTAAGAATCCTCTTGTGCTCCTGTTTCAGTCGACGATTCTCCTCCAGCAGCTGGCAGTTATCTGACTCCAACTTTGTGTTGTGCTTTAGGGACTGGCCAATCATCTCCTGGTTCAGCTGTAAAGAGTCTGGAGCTGGCTGGAGCTCCACAGAACCCAAATGCACCTGAAGAAAAAAGGAGGCGAGGGAGAAATAAACCAATGGAAGGATATTCAGGGATGAAAATGGACTCTGCTCAATGGACTAAGGTTTTCTCTGCAGAGTGGCTAGCTTTAAAACATGCTAACAATCACAGTGCAGTAGAGAGAAGCTTGAATTTTCTTTTTACTTTCAAACATTGTGAATCATTTACCTCCAGCTCAGAGCTCAACAGTAGAAGAAGTGATCCTGAGGCGCCCTTGTTTTTCATATAAACCCTGTTCTGCTCTGACTGATCTTGTATCCTCAGGATCTATGTCTCTAGTTACTGAATCACTTGAAATCATGTGCAATAACGACATGTACCATGAAATACCACAAGTAAAACCACAGCACTAGTCTGATCATTAGCAGATTTTGATTGAACATGTTACACTTTTTACTAACACTGTTCTTCTCTGCAATGCAACTGCTCATCAGCTGCCCTCAGGATAAATAAAGTCCTGTCTTATCTTATCATTTGAGGAGCTAAGCCATGTGGGATGACCACCGTACTTCACCATTCTTCCCCAGCACTGACAGGTGACACTTGGTTCATGACACGTTAAGCATAGCCTCTGGGTGCCTTCCTTTGAGCTTGACATGCTGGGGAAAAAAACTTCTAGTTTCCTGATGAGGACCTTGAGATCCTCTGGGAAGGCAGACACAACTAAGGAGCAAGGTAGTATAATATTTAAGGAAATGTGCTAAAACTCACATCTAAATGAGTTTTTTTCTAAACCTGTTTTCAGTAAAAACTGAGAGAGACTTTGCACCTCCACTTCATCCCCAAGACTGTACACTAGGTGCAACCTTATAACAGCACGTCCCCTTTGAAGCAGGTGACTTTTTCCTTTGAAGATGCAAAACAGGATAAATTCACTGGTCACTGGTAAACTATGCAGGTGAGCACACAGTTTCCTCCCTGTTGCTTTTGGTCTGTGATTTTTTTGGAATCACAAGCAGGCTTCAGATGTGATTAAACATTCCTCACTCTGTTTGTGTTTTGGCACAAAGTTACTGAGCAAACCTGAGGCAGGCAGTAGATAACACAAAACAGAAGACTTTCTTCTGACATAAAACTAATGTGTAAAATTTTCAAAGTCTCACCATACACCTTCTCCTGCATTTCAAAATAGGGACACATCTTCAGCAACAACAACACCAGAAAGAACCTTTCAACCTGGAGTGTGTGTTTGCTTATCAGTGCTGTCACACTAAGCATGTTTTCCAAAAACAGAAAAATCTTTGTTTGCATGTTGCCTGAGAGATTCTCATGTGCAGAAACACACACACACACACACACACACACACACACACACACACACACAAAAGCATGCAGGTGCTGTGCTCTAATACACTGGGAAACCAGAAGGTGATGTGGTGCTAAATCTTCACTGGCCTTCTCCGAGGTCGCAGACCCACTGTAATAAAGCCGCCATCTTCAAAAGCTCTCATAAAATACTTGTCATTTTTGGCCGAGGCTGATGCTGTCCTGGCAGGTCACACAGCTGTTTCTTCCCCTGGTGAACCTGAGCATGTTTCAATGAGCGAGCATTCGCTTCACATCACTCCCACAGCTGACTGCCTCAGCCTGCCTGTCGGTCAGTTCCCATCAATCCTTTGTTCTTCAGCGTCCTTTCTCTCATTTTAAATCCTGCTCTCCCCGCTTTTTTGGAACAGTTGAAGACCTGATAAATTAAACCGTAATTACCCTTTTAAAGATTACTACATCATTCAGCAGTATTAAAACATTACAAAAACAGTTTTGTAAAATCTTTACAGTGTTAGCGCTGCCAATAACTCTGTGCCTGATCACAACAAGGAAATCAACGATTAAACAAAAGTCCACTTCACAGCATAAAGACACAGAGAGGACCACCCGGTTTACAAAGAGGATGAGTTTCCGCAGAACTCATAAAAGTCTAGAGCAACAATTAGGATGTCACAGTGATACAGTGCAGGCTCGTCTTGGGGATTTTAAGGGACACTGACCTACGTAAGTGGGTGACACGTTGACAATGCTGTAGTTCATTGTTTAGGGAAGACACTTCAACATTGACAAAGACATTTAAGTCAGTCGGCTCATGCTGAATTGATCAGAACTTTATTATAGCAGTATAACATTGTCATCAACAGCTTGGCTTTTGATGTCATCACTACTTAAAAATTAACTTCACATGCAAAGCGTACGGAGTGATGACATTAAACTCTTTTTCCTTTATCGATCTGGACTGCCAATGTCAAATTACTAACAAAGACCCAACTTCAAGACAAGATCAAGTGTCTTATTTTATCTCAGTCTACCATGACCAAGCACTTAGTACCATTTAGCAAGTTCCAGTGTGAAGGAGGGACTTCTTTTAACAGGCAGAAAATTCAAGCACAGCAGTATGAGCACAGAACTGGTGCAGGGCAGCAGTGGCACTGGTAAAGGGGGAAACTGAAAGTCCTGTAGTCTAAATAGACCCCCTAATAGGACAGATTCTTTATCAGGTGATAGTAAGAAGGCAGCATTGCAAATGGGAAAGTGGGCCATCTCAAGATGCCTGCCCAAACTAGCTTGCAGCCGTCGCTCCGTCAGTAGGACTAGCTTATAGGCGAGTTTAGCATGAATAGCTGATGCTCGACTTGGCCATCATAAAAACACAAAACGCTATCTCTCACAGCCGTAAAATGAACCTGTTTGCACACATGGTGAACTGCACATCAATGATGTGTTAATTATAAAAGCTTTGAGCTCCTCCTAAATCCTCTTTTTTAACTTTCCCTTGCCCAAATCCCCCCTGTTCCCTCACAGGAAAGTCATAAATCAGCCATGTGAGATAAGGTAATGTGAAGGCTGAAGACCCTTGACATGCTGACTTCACTAATATTTGCAGTCTTTGAAGAATAAAAAGTTCTACATTTCATCCTCCGAGTCCCGATGCATTATGATGACCAAGCCTTTGACAATATTTTACACACTGACACAGTTTGACACCATAATTCATCCTGAGCAGCTTCTCACTATGCTATCACCAGTTCAAAAAACTGTGTTCTCAACTGCTGAATAGACAGCTGGTATTTTACTTGATCAGTGTTGGAAATGACACCCTGCAGCTGTTTATTTCTGCTACTCCTACTTTTATAAGTTGGTGTGTTTCACCGTCTTTACTTTCACAGTTTCTGAGAAAACTCACCCCGGTAAACACATAAATTCCAGCTCACCAAAAGTTTACATTTACTTTACTGCACTGCATGGAAAGAGGAAGCACATGCTAAACAAGACATAAATTGCAGAATTTAGTTAAACAGTTGACGACTGGACTGAGAAACTCTATGTCCAACTGCTGGAAAAGTTGTAAAAGCTTGATTTTCTTTAGGCTTCTGTTTCTCTCCTGAGACTCGGAGATAAAGTGAAAGGTCAGCCTCCAAACGTCTGCCAGCCTTTGCCAAGGTGTGGGAGGTCAGACTGTTTGTCTGTGGTGCTCAACCCACTTCCACATTTTTCTATCTGACGCGTCTAAAAGGGAAATAAAATAAGTAGACTGTTTATGTCTTTTTTTTTTTTTTACTTCAAACAGCAGTCAAATAATTTTCATATGACAGGATTGGTTTAGTTAAAACAATTGAAAGATCAAAGCAGCCAACATGAAATTAAAAGACACAGAGGAGGAGGAAGTGCAGGAGCAGAGACTCTTAAACCATCTCTTTGTCTTCTAATAGACTGTTTACAACCTCAAAAACACATTAGAAAAAGATTCTGTACAGGACATCATGTAGCAATCTTAGTGTCAGTATAAGATTGCTTGACATCACAGCCAGGTTTGTGTGTGTGTGTGTGTGTGTGTTTGCATGTGTGTGTGGTCTTAATGTTTGTTTGTGTGTGTGTGATCCAAGCCAGCCAAGACCATAAGGTCGAACCCGTGAAGAGAGGGGGGCGTAGGTGTAGAGGACAAGGCCAACAGAACACAGTCCCAAAGAAAACGATACCATAAAATCACTGTGGGCACCGAGGATACAAAGGCCTCTTTAACACATCACTGTAGATCAAACCCACAACATGCTCCAACAGATGAGAGGACAATGAGTCTCATTTAACTAAGGGCTGTGATCAACATTACAATAGTGAGTTAAATAAAATATAAGTCTAACATTTCTTTAACTTGCTTATCCATGGAAAAGTCCATCCTACAACATTTCATGATGGTTATGTTAAAAAATACCTAAAATGTGGCGAAATCCAACAGGGGTTAGCAGTGGAGTGGTAGTCCTCTCTTTCTTTTTCAGGTGATTTTTATCTTGAGTTGGTGAACAGTGTGTGCATGATGACAAAGAGACAGTATTCAAGGGAAGGCAAGGTCCTTCAATATGGGAAGTGTGGGCTTTGTGCAGAGATCAGCTTGTGGCATCAGCTCTTGGGACCGCCATGCAGAGGCGTGAGGTCAGATAAAGAGCAGGAAGCGGGAGGTGACTGCAGAGAGTCTCTCTGATAAATGAATGTTCCCATAAACATACAGTCACAGAAGGCACAATACCAACCCAGGATGAAGAAGCAGAACTAAAAACTGGATTTTGGTATATGTCAGGATTTGCAAGCGAAGAAGCAATACATCAAGGCAGTAAGAAATTCAGATTAATGTAGTTAACATCCACCAGAGAGGTAAACTTAGGCACCGTGAGAAGCTGCTCTGTGGTGGAACACGTAGGTGATGACAGCAGGAGAAGAGCGTTGGTGTCTAGAACTCTTTAATGTGGTCAGAATGAGAAAATCTGGCAGCCAGTTGTGCAACAATTTTCCAGACACTAACAGACACCAAAATAAGTATACGACATTAGCACAGCTGAAGGGGAACGTGTATTCAACTTCTATTATTTTTCTTTGGAGTCTGAATGATGAGCAGCTTTCCCTGAAATTACATCAGATGCATTTTGTTTGGCAATGGACTGGGAATCTGCATCACCAAAATGTATTTCATGGCATATAAGAATAATTTTTTGGCCCTAAAAAAAGTGCTATGGAAATTAATAAATGAAGATGACAAGGAAAACGAGTCTTCAGCAGCGGGCATGCTGTCATATTGGCACCAGGTGATAATTAGGGATGGGTGTCTTTCACATTTGAACCGATACAGTAATTGGGAATCGGTACCAGTGCTCAATGGTACTGATTTTTGGAACTTTTTTGTGTATTCATGTGGTAATGAATATTAATTAAGTATTTCAATTTACCAATTTAACAATTTTGAGTGTTTTTAGTTAGTTATCTTTTGATTAATTCCATTATGATCAATTAGGTGGTTATGTCTTTATTGTTATGTCTTTTTTAATGCTGCATAGTGAGCCCTCTCGCATTTTTACTATCCCCTCTGAAAGTTGCACATACAAAACAGCTAGCAGAGAGTCTCAGGTAAACAAGACAGCGAAATGGTGGCTCATCTAAAAGCAATTTTCCAACCACTTGTGAGTGCAGAGAGCATGGCTGGCAGGTGAAGGTGATACAGTTGAGTGATATTTGGAACTAAAGGAAACTGCAGAGATGTCTAAAAAAATGAAACCAAGGCAAGTAGAAGAGCAAACTTGGTCTGGCCAAACTGTCATCAGTCATTAAACTATTTATAAAAAATTATACTAGTTTCAAATGATCTCTGAAGAGTATTTGTGCCTGGCAGTAACCATGGGTCAAAAAAAAGCCTGTATGGAAGTATTAGAAGTGGTACAAACTGCAGTTCTCTGTGATTCCACTTGAGGTGAACTAAACCCTGGAATACACAAACAAACTAAACATAGAGGCTTTTTATTAGAGCAAAAATCAACATGTTCACTATACAAGGGCATGGCTGACTTGAATGACAGGTGGGCACTTTGTGAGTGTCTGTGAAGTGAAAGCCCACCCCTTTACATCACCCAAACTCAAATGAATATGCCTCCTGATGACAGAAGGCTTAAAAACTCTGAATCAGACGCAAATGGGTGATGTCCCACACTTCCTACAAGACTTCTATTCAAAAAGCTCCCCCCTTAATTTAACTCTCGGTCTTTTCTCCCATTGTCCCATTGTTTTTTCTTCAGTCTCAATTACACCTTAACAGGAACCAAAGTGTTACCACAACACCAAAGTAACCCCTGAAACAATGCAATACATCTTGTATTGACAATAATCATATTTTACGCCAAGACAGCATATGGCCTGAATTAAGACTTGAACAGTGTGTTATGAGTTTGTACGACCAATGCTAAATTTGATATGTGATCACTAACCATGAGCCAGAGAGAAATGATCAATGGCAAATCAAAACAGTGGTGGGTTGCATAATCACATGAAAATAAGATATTTGATGGAAGAAAATATCTTTAAGACTATAAAAGAATCCTTTAACAGTGATAAAAGTTCACAGCTCTTATTATCCTAAAGTGTCGATCAGATCAAAGAAGATGTTTTATAGATGTAAATTTACAAATGCTTATATTATTAACAGCATAGATGTCAGTAGGTAGCCCCACAAATGGGGTTTAATATCTGTATACCAGAAAAAAACAAAGGTGACTGTGGAGAAAGTCTCTATCATTTTTCTCTCTTCCTTTCTCCACAAACTCTTTTCCAGAATTATGTCACAGTCAATTAAAAGCTCAGTAAACCGAAAAAAAAACTTGAAACTCTGCATGGCTTGATAATAGCAGAGGACACACAGATCTTAAGTCTTGAAATCTACCACATTATCTGGTGGAAAAACTCCCGGATACAAAGAGTGTTCTCCTTTAATTCTTTCAGATGTGAACTTTATAATGAACTCCAACACAGAGACTTAATAGCACAGGTCTGCTTATCTGATAGAGAGAAGAGACAAAAAAAGGCCAGTGAATTACAAATGTTAGTCTGCTGGCATCATTCCAGGTACTGAGTTTAGGCTTTGGTCAAAATATTCACTCATGCATTTTATTCTAAACCCTGAACTATCCATACTTTTACATTGTGTACATGTTTTACAAATATTAGTTTCAGACCATACTGAAACGTTTCACGCTTCAAGATTTTGGATGATTCAATCCAATAAAGAAAACATGGACTACTCCAGTGAAATTTGTGGCTGGCGTCACAGTGCACAGCTGAAATCCCCTGTGACCTATAACACTGGCTCATTTTGGCAACAAAAAACATGGAAACAATCAGCGTCACATTTATCCACCAAGTCTCATTGAGTATCCTGTGGTTTCTTTTACCACAACTGTCTGAAATCAGAGCCTCAATCTCCCTTGTTTGAAGACAGAACTAAGCTGTGAGAACAATTCAAACAAAGATTGGTATAAATCTAAAAAAAAGTCTCAGGATAATTCTTCCCACCTATCCAGACACTGAACTAGTGCTGGAGAAAGTTCTGGCTAAACCAATCACACTCCAGTATCAAGAGGACCGTTGCTTTTATTTTTCCACAGATCTCAATCATCTTGGCTGGCTTCTAGCAAAGAGGAAATTAAATTTTTGTGTGACCTTTGCAGCACTACATCTAAAATCAATGAGAGAACTTAGCAAACTCAGTTACAATGGTTGTCTAACTTTCTGGAAATGGAGACATACACAGTCAACACACACTGTAGAATGCAGTAAGTCTTCCGCCAACTAAGTGGCCACTCACAGCTTTTCGTTGTGCTGCACATAGGTTTGTTTTTAATAAAGAGAGAGAGAGGGGGGACAAAGGCAGTTATTGATGTATCTCAAATTAAATGTACAAGTAAAAAAAAATTGTCATCAATCCATCTTAGTGAAACAAAATTTTTTGCCTTTTGACTGGGAAAATATTATTTTAAAATGTAGATCAACTTTTAGCCGTCATAAAAAAGGCAAAAACGAAGGACATGTCTCTAAGTTATCAAACGAAAATGCCACTTTTTACAACCCATTCATCATTTTTGTTCATTTTTAAATGTGAAAAAAAAAATTGACACTCTTAAAATGAGAATGTGCATCATTTCTCTTATTTTTGATATCAAGTGAAGGGTGGAGGGATAGACAGCTGCTTGGATAATGGCAGACATTAAAAGACTTTAATTTTGATTGGTATTTTTTGTTTTCTGCCCACGAAAAAACCTCTGGCTGATTATTTGATAAGTGAAAAAAATCATCTCATAATGTAACTCTAAAGCATGTGTGCAAGAAATGTCCAAAGATTCAGCACCAATCCTCCAAAAAGTCTTTCTCTCTTCAAGAACATGTACTGTCCTCTCTGTCAGGTGTCCTTACTGAAATTTACCTTTTAGTTCTGCTGATGACAGATTGGTACTTAAAGAGACATCAAGGAGGAGGTAATCCATGTAAGACACCTGCTAAGTAGTACTTTTACAACAAAGATCCAAATAACAATTATCATTAAAACGTCAGGGGTCATATTCATAAAATATGAATGTCAGGTTAAGTTCAACACCTGTTTTGTCACCAGCCCCCTTTCTTCTACTCCAAAAGGAAACCTGCCTCACATTTGCTCATTTCTGCACCCTCAAATTATCCTGCCGAGAAAATACGTTCCAGTTTTTAACCTTTGTGACACACTAGGGGAAAAGAAGAGAGCAAAAAAAAGGGAAAAAAGAAAAGAAGCAGGTGTTAGACAAGTGTGGAAATCTGCACTTCATGCAAAAGTCTCAGAGGATCATGAGATTTGTTTTCACCACACACAGAGCACAGACTGTTGAACGCTGTCAGCAACAGTGTGAGGACAGACAAAGTTTTTGAAAAGTACTCTTGGGTCTTGACACGTTGGACAACTGTCAATCGTGATGTGTGGTCTATTTGTTCCCTCGTTCTAAAATTTTTGGATAAGCAAAATCCTAAAAAGTCAAACACTGCCTTCACAAAGAAAAAAGACATAATAAATGTTCTTTCCATACTTATCATTATTATCATTCTGAAAGAAGTGAGAATAGACAGTCAAAGTATATTCTCATTTACAGCATCAAAACCTAATAGCTTCCAAAACTCTAGTTTGTCTTCATAGGTCCTGACACTGACACACACACACACATGCACACACACAGACACACACATAGACCCTGTAAACACTCTGAAGAAAGCCAGAGGGAGGCAAAGTGGGAAAAGAAAGGCTCCAATCAACCTTAGTTCAACATTGAAAGATAGGGAAGGCCTTGTCCATAAATTCTGTTTTATTGTCTCCAAAGTGTTCTTAACCCTCTGGCCCTCTCCCTCTGGTCTCCTCTACCTGCTCAGCAGTCCCAGGACCCCAAGTGACCTGCTCCCTGGAGGCAACAGCATCTCCCATTAGTTAAGGACTAACACCATAATCCACTTACTGCACCATACTCCATCAAACCTGTCAGTTTTGGTAAACTACGGGAGAAAAGCCTAGTACAAATTGTTTCAAACAAATCTGCATCTCAATATTTCCCATTTTTCATACATCACAGTTACATCAAAGCACTACACATGTGCAAATGTGATTCAAGCTATCATCCCCATACCGAGGAGGGAACCTTTTTCCCGAAGTGTTTACGAGCTGTGGCCTCTAAACAAATACCTTATACTGTAGCTTATGGACGACAGGTAACAAACGATTCCTATCTCTGGCTTTTTCCAAAGCAGCCTTAAGGCACCTGAGGCTTTTGAATTCTGTTACAATGTAGGGACACTATAAAGCTTATCTGTTTAACAGCCCCCTGTAAAAAATTAGACTTCCTTTGTGCTTGTCTGTATGTTGTTAGATGGATTTATCCTCAGGGGGCAGTGACCTGAGAGAAGAGCACGATAGTGTGACATTCATGGATGGACTACTGATGTATGGGTATTGAAAATGGAAAATTTAATGCTTCAAGACATTCCTCTTTTGAAAAAAAAAATCAAATTAGTTTTTAAGTACTACGCCTGTATATGTTTTTGTTGATGTATTGGATATGTGGGTAAACTTATGTGGTTGCGGTTCAGGTATATTGCTGATTTTTTTTCCCATTCATGTATTTATATATGCATATAGGCCACAGACAGTAACAAAAAGTTCCCTGTGAAAGGACAATTAAGTATCTATCTATCTATCTATCTATCTATCTATCTATCTATCTATCTATCTATCTATCTATCTATCTCTGTGAGTTTGGTTTTTCAAATTTGTGCAATATGATGGCAACCTGCTCTTTAAACAAAGTTTGATTGATGGATTGATCCTTGACTTGTCATCATGTCTATGTCCTTTACATTGTAGTGATGTAAAAAAAATTAATCTGGTTTGAAGAATGCATTAAAGAGTTTAAATTTTTTTTTAATCTGCAAAATTTACCAGAAAGTTGCCAAAAGTTACCAGAAATTTACACACATGTGCTTTGATATCACTGGTTTAACTCCTCAGAGTTACATTTTCTTACACTTAAAGTTGTCCCAGGATCAACTTGCTTTATTTCCTCAAAATTAAAGGCAGTGTCATCTTTCGTACCTAGTGAAATTGCAAGTGAAGAGCTGCTTGCTTGTAAATACATTAAGAATGGATTTCATTACCCTTACACCATTAATATTAAGATTCTGTTTGCCTGACCAAAATGGGTACTGTAAGAATTTCCAAACAGTCAACTCTAAAATAAAATTAACTGAAAACTTTCGCTTACCGAGATATCATTACAGATCCTCTGGTAAGAAAGATGACAGTGATCTGGAGTGAGGCTGAAAGAAAACACCTCATTGTCACCCACTTTCTTTCCTTCTCCTCCACCTCCTTTATCTCCTGTAAGTGCTCGAAAAAGATCCTCCACATATTTTTCTCTTGTGACCTCCATATCATTTGCCTCCTTCGTCACCTCGTCTTCTGAAACTGAACACAGAGAAGGCATTTTTATCATTTCTGTATCATTTATAAGCTGCACAGCTGAGTGAAGCATAAAGTAGGTGATAGCAGATTACAAAGAAAAAAAACAAACATAAATTTTGCAGTAATGTATGGATGCATGTGACAGCTGATTTAAAAGCAAGCATGCGGAGAAACCAAGGGGAATGTCATCAGCTGTTGCACAGCTGCTAACACCGGTTGAGGGTCCCAATTAGCACATCAAACACAGAAACGCTGATGACCCAGAAGCCTGCACAAAGCTGTCACAGCCCAATCTCTGCCTGTCAGCTGTGCAGATGGACAGCAATAGAAAACTAAGGAGTTGTTATGTTCCAGGTGTCTTTCTAGGTAAAATGGGCTCATGTGCATGTCACACACACTCACGCACACTACACACTGACAAGTGCATACAAAGACAAGCCTTGTCGAGTCTAATCTACTTTATACACCTGTAAGCTGCAGCACAGGAGTATGAAGCAACAATCAAACAAGGTCACTGCTGTCCCTCTGGTTAAAAGACTAAGAGTTATAACATAATGAGAAGGGGTTCAGCCAGGTGCCCACACAGTTTGGGCACCTGGCTGGTACTGCTGCTGAACAACCAGTGCAGTCAGGGGCTAAAGATGTTGGCTTTTGTAAGAAAGAAAATTACAGGTTTGGTTATGAATGGGATGTGAATGATGCCAAAAGCTCTTTGTTAGGCTCATTTCTTTTTATGTTTTAGAATATTACCTTCTCCAATCCATGCTGAGTTGCCATCAGTCAGAGCCAAAGTGAAACCAGCTCCCAGGTCTTGAGCCCAGTCCACTCGCAGGAAGTAAGGAGTGTCTGGATCTGTAGTTAGAGTGATCTGTTGAACTGTCCCACTCATAATCTGCAGAAAAACAAACATATAGGTTTTTTAGTGCCATTGTAATTTATTTTCCTGGAATCAAACGCATTGTATTGTGATCAAGATGAAGTCAACAGTTTGTATTTGTACTTAGGACCTCTTTCACAGAACCCCTGCAGCTGATCCAGCTTGGTGCTGAAAAGCTGTGCTGATCTTCCACTTTTGTCAATGTGTATCAATGTTTTACGGCTTGGATTTGGCAATAAACACCCCAATGAGTGTCTCTAATGGAGTTCTCTCTGAGTCAGTGGAGCCACACAGAGATTAACAGGTTCTGACAGGCTTTTGTAAGGAAATGTGGCCTCTCGACCACCAGTAAGGTAATTACACGCTGTTAAAGATAATAGAAGAATATTACCAAACAGCCCTGGTTGTTGTTTAGTTTCTCAAATGTCTACATTTTGTCCAAGATTACAACACATTTATTTCTTGTAGCATGTATGAAGGTCATTTTTAAGACTCTGTTCAAGATCTTTGAAAAGAGAAGAAAAGAGTTTTAAAGAAAGTCTGAATTGTGAGTTAATCTTTATGATTCTGCTGCCATATGGCCAAGAAAAGGTAGGAAGAGCCACAATATTTAAAAATAGGAAGCTAGAATTAATGAAAAAGAATTTTAAAAAGTTATCAACCTTTTATTGCTACAGCCTAACACTTCAAAAGCTGCTTCACTTAAGGTCATATCAGACCACAATAATCAGAAAAACTCTCCAGGTTCCAGGCTGTAAAAATCACTTTAACCCAGGAGACAAAATCACAATTTGTGGAAACGAGACTTTTCAGTGACTGAACTGAGAAAGATATTTCGTAATGTCAACTTGCCCTGGGGCTAATATCTTGGTTAACTGACTCTCTCACTGCTGCAGTTGAAGTAAGGTCTCTAGCCAAAAAAAGTCTCCATTCAACAGATCAGTTACAAGAGATGTTGATCTAGGGATCACAATATGAAAGGCTATTTAGGTTTACTGGCTACAAATCGTTTTCTTTTTCTTCTCTCTGGGCTTGGGAAACTTTTACTTGATTACGGATGTCCAAGCCAGAACATATGATTACTGCTTCCACGTGAAGTGAGAGGTGAGCTGGATATCTTCCCTGCTTAACTACAGGGCAAAGTGTGAGGAGATGGAGGAAAAAGGACAGCTAAATTGGCAGTTAGCCAAGCTGGACATGCTGAAAAAATGAAAATGAGCGCCTTCGGACACAGCGCTATAAGTTAGAATGTGACAGCATTTTTTGTGTGCTCCTCCTTTGCACTGACAGACCAGGTGGTCAAGGTCATTGAAAATAAGAAATCTGAAAGACACATTCATGTGCCCTCTCCACAGATGCACATGTGCACATGCACAAAGAGCCTTGCAGCGAATCAAAGGTGAAGCTTTGTGTTTCAAGAAAGGTTGTGGCTGGGCAAAGGGGGTGAGCAAGATGAGGGGGCAGAGAGGTTCAACTTTAACCTCATAAAGTGAGCCCGGCTACTCATTAGTAACTGTAACATCTGTTGTGCAGGGACGATGACCCTCTGGTAATGACAGAAGAACCGTCCAATTAAACAAACAGTGCTGTCTGTCAGGAATGGAGAGCTGTGAACAACCTTCAGAAGTCTTCCCTTTCAGTCACTTGATCAAAACAATCAGTCAGTGGCTTAAATCATCGAGCAAAGCACTGTAACAGCTTTGACACACAGCTTCATCCTCATTTTACTCCCACTGTAATTTGTTTCTTAACCTTTTCATTGTCATCTCTTCAAGCCAATGTATACGAAACCTTGGGACATTAATGTCTGAAGGCAATTCGAGCAAGTGAGTCACAACAATAGCCCATAATTATGGGTGATGGTTCTTTGAGAAGACTTCATACAGAGAAAGGCTATTAACCATCTATCTAATAGGCCCTGACAATTAGGTCAGTCCACTCAGTGTCCTTTCACTGCACTTTCTCCTGCTCTCTCAAACTCAGGGTCTCGAGATCAAACTCTTTGGGTATTTCAGTGACACCAAATAAACAGCAGCAGGCCCTTCCACAGACATTCACCCATTTTTCATTCAAATCAATGACTATCTCAGACTACCTAACAAACGGAAAAGGCTAACACATCAATGAGGATAGGCCTAAAGGTCAAACAATCTGTCTTATCTTATATCAACATCATGGCTGAGGAAAAATAAGTTGTTGACAAAACTTCACTTATACTTGCCTCAACATAAAAACCAGGTTTGAAAGACCACATTTATGATGCAGTTGACACTTTTCAGACTTAAAATCCTGCTTGGAGAGACAGGAATGAAGCAGTATTTCCAACTCTTAAAATATTATTTTTTTTCAAAGAGCTCCTTAAGTCATGATTTTTTTATTACCTAACCAACATTATCCCTTTTGCATGGCTGTAATATCTTGCTAACTGGAATTAGCTGCAATTCAATTCTACATGCAGTAGCACATATCTGAATCTAAAATCAGATTTACTTTTATTGCCACCAGTGCAATTTGTAGAAGTTTTTTTTTTTTGTAAGCACAATAACATTAAAAAAAGGTATCCTGTCATTGCAGTTCCTCTAGCATTGCTGTACCTTAACTCGCATTGGTATCCCAAAGATGTTCAACAAGAGTTCAAACAGATGCTATCTATGTTTTTCCACACACACACTGAAATGTAACTTTTATAGGTCAGAGAACCAAAACCCATTGAATCTATCATATTAAGTGGAATCTGCATCTGTCATTCACTCGTCTCTTGCTGTTAGGAGCTTGACTCTTTTTCAAGGACTCTTTCTTTTTTTTTCTAATGTTACACTAAGTTTTCACCCACACTCTTGTAATAAAATATGCAGAACATTATTTATGTGTGGTTTACAATGTGACAGATTTCTTCTTGCATGAAGAGCTCACTTGGAGTGTCTGGGAAGGAAGGGTGGACGGGGATTTCTGTAACACGGTTTAAATGCAATCAAGATGCTGCCGTGGCTGGATGGAGGGAGGAGTCTTCATTGTGAAAACCCTGAGAGAAGTGGACCACAAAAATTTGAATCTTACGTCACACAAAGGAGAGAGGGTCTATTGAGAGATTAGTAACAGTTGTCTATAGCAGTGATTACCAACCAAGGGTACATATACCTCAGGGGTATGCGAGCACATCACAGGGGGTATGTGGAAACATTTAATAATTTATTTCCAACTTATACTGAGATAAGCCTGTCAATAAGATGGTAAGTATGCACTGCAACTAGTTTCACTGGGGGGAACAACGACCCATGGCACAGCTGCATCAAAATTAAAACAGCTGCTTACTTGCAGCCAGGTGAGTATGGATAAATGACTGAAATGTCCGGTTGCTCTGAATTCAAGCAAAGGTTCAAAGGAGCCTGCCTTGTAAAGTTTCATTGCCTATTTGGGGGACTTTTTCAACAGTGCTCCAGTTTTTTTCATGGTAAATGTTACAGGAGTTATTTTTCACAAAGGCAGGTTTATAATTTTGATTGTTATTTATTTATCTAAATAACTAGTCTATTTTCAAGGCAAAATATTTTTTCATATGTTCAATCCAATTTAAAAAGAAGAAAATGTCTGATAATTAAATGTTCATATTGAGGAGATCAAATAAAATGGCTATCACTCAATAACCAGATGCATTATCCTCTACTTTTGAAAAATCATCAACATGCTTAAGTTAGAGGGTGCTCATAGTGTGACAAAAAGGCTCGGGACAAAAAAGGTTGGTCTATAGGATGAACAAGGCTGAGACTCACAGGCAGATCGTTCAGAGTGTCATGGTGAGGAGAAGTGTCTGGCAGGAGTCCCATAGAGGTCAGTGCTTGGTCCACTACTTTTCTCCTCACACACCACCTCACATGGCACAGTGATCCACGCTCATGGTCTCTCCTACCACTGCCATGCTGATGACACTGAGCTTTCCCTCTCTTTTCCACCTGGAGATACAACTGTCTGAGCTCAGTTACATTTCTCCTGATGGGTGAAGGAACTTCACTTTTAACTAAATCTGTCAAAAAGTGAGCTCCTTGTCTTTCCAGCATGTCCCTCTGTTTTACCAAAGTTCTCTGTCGCACTTGTATCAACTCAACTTGTGCCCACAAACTCTGCCAGAAATCTGGGTGTGATGTTTGATGACCATCTCACTTTTAAGGTTCATGTGGCTTCAATTGCTCAGTCTTGTCGTTATGCCCTCTATAACATGAGGAGGATCAGGCCTTTCCTGACACAACAGGCCTCACAGCTTCTGATACAGGCCCTTGTGACTTCATGCATTGACCACTGCATCTCTATTTTAGCAGGCCTTCCAGCGCGTACATTTCAACTTTTGCGGATGATCCAGAATGCAACAGCACATCTGGTTTTTAACTAGCCCAAAACAGCACATCGTAAGCTCTTCTTTTGGCCGAAAAAATGTTGACAAAAGCAGCTCCGGCCTACCTGGAATCCCTGATGCCGGTCTACACTCTCTCCCACCTGCTGAGCTCTGCTTGTGAAATACGCCTGCTCCCAGCCCAGCATGACTCTAACTCTTCCCCTCTTTTTTCTGGCGGCAGAATGAACCACAAGGTCTCAGACGTAGCTCTTGGTGAACATTGAGCACTCAATAGTGAATGTTGTGGAATGTTTGATAATGTTGCTGAATTCAATGTATGGTGGTTTGTTTCCAGCTATTATTAAAACAGTACACCTGGTGAGTCTTATTAACAGCACTTCTTTGTGCACCCGATGGCAGCACCTGCGGCCATTCAACTTGTTGCCGGCATTGCACTTATGACGGTTTCATCCCTTCAGTCTTGATTCCTGCTTGTGGCATGAGTCCCTTTGGACAAAAGAATTTTCTAAATGAAATTGTAGGATTGTAGAATTGCAAAGACTGATCTTATGTATCATACAGCGAGGATGTACATTCTGAAGTACAAAGAAAAACAAACAATCATTGAGCATCTTGCCAAACCTATACCTATTTGATCAATTCTATAGGACAGTACAATATTTTGAGAGACATCTCAGAGCATATCCATGTTTTCTGATTTTCAAAGCTTTGACGTATCCTTTTCATCAACATATTTGATCAGGTCTCATTGTAATTAAAGTGTTAACATTCACTCTCAGACACATGTTTGCATCCTTCTCGCCCACAAAGCCTCATGTTCAAGACCTGTTTGCAGCTTAACTGAGACAGATTTTATCAACAGTCCTTTCTGGAGGAGCTGTCTGACTAGCTTAGCAACCCTTGTGCATGTTGGTTTCTGCAAGTCGTCTCCTGGGCGGGATGCAGCTGTGTCCGCCCAACCCCAATATAACAGTTTGCTCTTTCAACGAGCAGTCTCCGTACATTTCTGCTTCACTACAACATTTTATATCTGTAGTCTCCGTAAATGACTTACGGTGTTACACAGGCAAACTACCACGATGTCCGCTCCAAGTTTGTTTTGGTTTGACACTCAAATCATTGCCGCTCTCTGCTGATAAGTTTCCTGACAGTCGCTTCAACTTTCAACTTATGCAGCTTCTCAACCAATGAGCACGCGAGTTACGGCAGAGCGGTGCGTGATTACGCCTTCTAAACGTCAATTGGCACGTCACGTAAGGTCCGGAAAGCAGGAAGTGTGATGTGGCTTTGATTCACAACAATAATGGTAAGCTTGTCCTCATTAATCGCTTCTACGCTTCTACGGCGCGTTTAGGCGTGACATTAGCACGCGTTTTGCGAGTAATCTACGTTTGTAGTGCACTGGAACAACATATATAACCCTAGCCGTGCGTAAAGAATAACGTAAAGTGAATGCTACGCTGCAAAGCTAATACTCACGAGCTCTTACGGGCTAAAAGTTTAGCCAGTTCCGTCTGATTATTAAGTTACTATTTTAAACATGATTGAACTCTTGAGCTCTTCAGCTGTGAGTCGCTTAAATTTATGAATGCGGGTCAGCCGATCCTACTTAGAAATGGTATCATGGAGTCCCGATCACGATGAATGCAAGAGTCGCAGTGTTTTGGGGTGTGTGCCACGTAGCTGCACAGTTCAAGGAGCATGCGTTCATATTTGAGCCACATGGCTACTTTATGTATTTACTGTGTACAAGCTACAATGGTATATGACACAAATCATACCATGAATCATAAACAAGCAAGTCAGTCATCAACTCAGTCAAGAGTAAATTAATCAGGTTAGTCAAAAATATGATTGTGACTTTGTCTCAATCAAAGTACATCCTCACAGCTGAGAAGATATAAATGAATCTATATTATTTCATCAAATGAATTTAGAATTTAAATTGTTAACTCAATTTCCTGACTGATCATAGTTTAATCAAATTGCTTTTTGTCAGCCAAAGGCGTAATTTGCGGTGTCTAAATACTAGACAGTAGACAGTAGAAGATGATAGAAGTGCAAACTTCACCACGCCCCTTCTGTTTCATGGAAGGATATGATAATGTTTAGTGCTGTAGGGCCATATTTGAGTCATTGTTAAGTTCGATTTGTATTGATTGAGTGATATTGGTTTTCAAAAGCTGTTGCTGATGAAAATCAAAATCGCAGGTTAGCTGCTGGAATAATGATGTTTTTCCCTTTTAGTCACTTTTTGCAGTTCAGCATGCATTTATTTTATTTTGACATTAATTGTCTCAGGCAATTCACAATACACGCTTCATTAGCCAGAACATGTTTCGGATGGATTTAAATCGTTACTATAAATTTCAGAACAGGACCTTTATTTTCTTTGAGGCAATAATAAGAATAAAGATCTTTGTAAAGATAATAACAGAACAGATACTGAACACTCACCTGTAAATGCTCTCCATTTGATATACTGTCATATTTTTGGATGGGAAAACATTTTATCATTTCGGGGGCATTTACATTGCTCCACAGTGCATGCCCACAGTGTGTGCAGTCTTTTTTTACTTATGTTTATGATCCACCTTGTGAGCTCATGTATCTGCTGATTCCTGTCATGTCCAAAACACCATTAATCAGCCAACCTATTATTCAGTCCATCTCAGCTGTAAATGCTGTATTTTATACATCATCAGAGTGCTAATGAGACTATCCTGACTGTACCAGCTAAATAAGCTACCATTTAGATTTAGTGTTTTCAGCATTTCCAGAAGTTCCCTCAACATGTCTGGTAAACAACAAACCTGCTTATTTAAACCCAGACAGAGAATGGCTAACTCATGCTATCCTCCTGGAGAACTGTGACTCCTTTTCATCATCATTTAAAGTGACAACTGTGTTAGAAGTATTAGCAGACACACACATAGTTTGAACTGAAATTTATGCTCCTAAGTTACACTCAGATACATCTTTCACACACATAATGACTCATTGTAAGTGATATGATATGAGGTTCCAATTTTAGCTTGGGTTTGAATTGCTTAGCCTGAAACCAGGGGAAGCAGGCTTGTTTTATGTTTGTTTGTTTGTTTGTTTTCTGTGTTGTTGGGCTTTTTTGGCTCTAGGGCTTGGATCATTTCTACACCACAGCAACTTCTGCTGTGATCTGGCTTGTTTACTCATGAGCCATAATGTACACATTTAATTATGAAAACATGGCTACAAGTTAAATATCATCTTTCTATTTTTACATAAAGTCTTATGAGAACCACATGACTGAATCCAGGTCTCAGCAAACAGACATTTTCCTGAATGAGAGGGACCACCTAGTACAACAGCATTACTCAGTAAAAGTACCTAAATATCACAGTTTGTGAAAATAAACTACTGTAAAATCACCCTTTCTCTTTTGCAAGACTTATCATTCATGAGAAGCACAAAGTGATGGCTATACTAATTTTCTTTTGCCTTGCAGTCGGCCATTTTCAACTTCCAGTCACTGCTGACAGTGATTCTCCTCCTGATCTGTACTTGTGCCTACATCAGAGCAATGGCTCCTAGCCTGCTGGACAAGAACAAGACCGGGTAAGATATGAGCCTGCTCATAGTATTTGAGCTGTTAAGTGATAATTGTCCCCAAAAATGCCACTTTCCATGTCGTTACTGTAAATATCATTATTTATGTGAATATTTATTGATATGACCACACTTGATACCAGCTGCATGTTGTGCTGAATACATTACCACATGTTCAAGTCATAGTCACATGACTTTTTTTCATTTACTACATGGAAGGCACATTAATAATGATTTTATGCATTTGTGACCATTTTCAGCTTTAAAATTATTTAGTGGTGAGGTTTTTTGTCTGTAAGACTCAGAGTGCAAATGGGACATTAACAAACTCACATTTTAATCTTTTTGCCATAAATATTTAGTTAGTGCCTGCACCTTTTTAGTGCAATATCAAATTATCTCTCCTCCTTAGCTCTCAAAACAAACATTCAGATTTTTATATCACATGAAAAGCTCTTCATTGAGGCAAGAAAAGTAAAGTAGCCTACATTTTCATCATTACTGGTTCATTATTATTCTTGGATGTACAAACTCTATGATTCACTTTTAACAAGTCTGGCACAGCCCTGGAAATGCTGCACACATTCTCACACACTTGCTCACACACATTTCGCAGACACACTCCATCGGGGCAGGGAGGGACATCCTCTCCAGACAAACACATGAGACTGAGGATGGCAGATGGGATGATTTAATACTTTTCCCTCTTGATTGATTTGTTGACTGAGCATGAGGCATAATTTCTGTTGATTTGGTTTGTTTGTGTGGTAGGGATGTGCCTTCAATCTGAAGAGAATAACAACCTTAGGCGAATTCTGAGAATGTGTGCCTCGCTCAGAAAAACATCTCGACGTTATTTGTGAATATGAATTTGCCCATAGTGTTGAAATGTAACTTTGAACCAGGGTTAGCCTAGGTCGACAAGAAGATAATCCCCATTGTGATGCTGACACCATCTGGTCACTTTGAGATCTGAGGAAAGTTGGTGCACAGATACACTTGCAAATTATCACAAGCCCTCACACAGACTGACAGACGCACCAGAAAAGTGAAGGTCTGGGATGCCACATTTTCCTCAGCTGTCACCAAAGATAATAAGCCTTGCTAGCTGTCCCCATTTCTTCCCCTTAGCGTACTCCTTACATGGACTTCTGATGGTCCTTGGTTTTGTAGGGCAGTTTTCACAGTTCTCACTCTAATTTGAAAGCAGCCTGACAAGTAGGAATAAATAAAGGCATACAGCTATTTTAACTTTTCTTATCGTTTATTTTCCAGGCTTCTAGGAATATTCTGGAAGTGTGCCAGAATAGGTGAGCCTGTGATTCCTTTTATATTAAGTCTGTAACATGTTTCTGCTAACATGAAGTGTTCTATTACAAAGAAGTGGTGCCACAAACTTACATGCACTTATTTGTTTTCTTCAGGTGAACGGAAGAGTCCCTGGGTGGCAGCCTGTTGTGTCATCATGGCTTTTAGTATACTGTTTCTACAGTAGCAGTCCAAAGCAAACCACACATGGAAACAATGGAGGAATGAATGGACAGCAAAACATGGACAGTACAATCCTAGAAGCACAACAGGACCTCCATTGGTTGTCACTTTGATAATGTAAAAACAGAGAGCCGTCATCACTCACTGAAGCCATGGAGAAAGAAAACGTGTCTGCTTAGGGGGGAAGGGTTAGCTGATAGCCCCCCGAGTGTGGCATGATCCCTCCTTGGACTCCTGAGTCTGTCCCTGTGCTTGCTTATGTGGAATGTTTACTCCGGATGTACGTGTGTGGGGGGCCAATGCTTTCTGTTATCTGCCACTTAGTCTAAAGGAAGAGATTCAGATTGTGGCATCGCGTCTGGGATCAAATGATACACTGTTTGTCCAACATTTCAAATACACTTCCCCCCTTCTGAGTTTGTCACCGTTTCATTGAATGCTTCACTAAAAGGGCCCTCACAAATGTTCACAAGTCTTGTCCACATGGATACATGGAGGCTCATTTATGTAAAGTGAGGGAAAAAGAGCTGTGTATCATCTCAGATTTTCATAACATACCCGCTTTGGTGAACAGACTCCATGTTGAACAATTTGGCAGATGTGTCAAGATACTACAGATTTGTCTCAAAGAGCTGCTGGTGTTTTTAAAATCAGTCAGGTTTTTGCTATTTATTAAAGAACCATTTTTGGAAATTGAAGAAGGCTGACTTGTCATTTAAAATCAACTGTTTAAAATATTTGTTTTTTCTGTCGACATGTTTGTCTGTTGTGATTATAAATGGTTTTAAACCTTCTACAATTCAACGAGCCCAAAAACCCTTTATCAATGTTCTTGTCTTGAGTTTAGGAGCACACTTTGTGTTGAAGAGTGCTGTTATTGCAGTGACAACAGAATCAAAAAAAGGCTTGGTTGAGAGAAAACTATGACCAGTGGTTCAGATCTGCAGTGCAGTGCTCTGGATTCCTCAGAGAGTGGGATGAACAGTGAAGAGTTTGCGATAACCTCCTCCATAACCTCAAAGTCAGCACTCATCTCCACAGGGTGCACTGCAAAGAGCGTCAGCTGATCGCTCCACGTAACACCATACAGCAGAATATCTGTCAGGTATTAAGTTTTGGACATGCTTTAGTGTGAAAAGTATCAAAATAAAATTGTTCTGAAATAATCTTGAAAGAAATTCTTTGATGTTTTGCTTTGAGATGTTGGATGAAATTAGGAAGACTCCTAGACCCCAGAGGATATTCAGAATGTTTTGGTAAAAGTTAAGACGATGTTTTTGTTCTGGTTTAGATGACTGATCCATTAAATTTCATCTCTAAGTTGTGGCAGCATGACAGCAAAAGCAGAGCAAATAAATTCAAAATAGTTTGACTTTATTCTTGACATAATTAATGTTGTCAGTAATAAAAATAACTAAAGACTGTAACATATAAACCTTATAAATCTGAAGAGAAAAGAATAATTAAAATGGGTTTGGTTCAATAAATCAAAGTTTTAGTGGATTGGGAACAATGAGCATTACACTGAAAGAGTGGACTTGCTGACACACTCCCCTTTGATACTCTGATCAATGTTGAGTGACCAGATCCCAACACCTCCACACACAACCCCTTGTTAGGAAACATGGATCCCATATTGGTGCGCATCCGTTTTGGCACACCCCAGCTGAGATAGTGCATCAAGTGAAGGCTGCCGGTAAAGTCATGATTATCAGGCAGTGACGCAGATACAGGAGACACAGAGGAGCAGGAGGCTCTCAGTTATCTACTCTTATCTTGGGAAAAAGAGATACTGGAGGGACATCACTGGGTCAATGAGCCGGACTAATGTCCTGGGTGATGATGAAAGGAAAATGATATGAAGAACCTGAAGTCCCTCACTCCTGCTGGTGATGGCAGCTGGATCATTATCAGTCCCATTCCGGCTATTCACACAAACCTATGAGGAGAACGAGCAGTCAGTTGTAATAACCTTACCAGCATTAAGACAGGCAACAGATGGTTCCTTGGACTGGCTTCAGGCCTTTTAAGGACAAATTCAAACCATTCTTCTGTTTTACTTTTCAAATCAAAATGATTACTCTTAATCGCCTGAAAACTGTGGGCACAGTTGAGACGACTAAGAACAATACCTGGCAGCAAATCAGTGACCGGACACCAAATGAAAACAACTTTTGGAAGCTCTCTGTTGTTTCTAAATGACTTAATGCAATCCCTGATTTCTGTGTTTGAGTTGGCGGATCAAGGTTTACTCATGTAGTTGCCAAATGGCTTAGGGACCTTATTGTGTCAGAACTCAGCTTTATTTGCAACTGTTGACGTCATAATCCAAGTTTCTGTTTCTTGGGTCTCAGGGCAAGGTTGGTAGAAACACACTGAGAATTATTGAAATCAAGATCAATATTCAAATATTTTGGGGGGTTTTCCCCCCAGAATTGTAACAACACATTAGTATAACCTTCTTTGGCAAAAAAGGGTTTGGCCTTTAATTTAATTGAAGGACTTGACACTCACCAGAGGAAATTTCTTCATGTCCTCTTACCTTTTATTTCAGGGATTGAAAGAGCAGCCAAAAAATGTGACAGCATGAAGTGGCATAAAAACTGGACATCTTACCCAAAACAGCTCATTAAACAGGGTGTGGTGTCTCATACATCATCAATTCACAAGGACAATCGCTGCAAATGTCAGCTGTGTTGTTATGGGCCGTGTATGATTGATGAAAGTAGTCAGGAGTTGTATTAAGCCAGCTGATTGGCACTATACAGACCTCATTGAGTTTCATTTCCACATTAACATCATTTGTATTTTGTCCTGCTGAGAAAGTAGAAAATTGTTCCCAGATGAATGATCCAGACATTTCCATGAAGGTGAAATCAAATACTCTTTATACGTTTCTTGAAAATTATCTGCCAGTTGATAATCTGAGACGTGTGATATTCCTTCATAAACTCAACTCAGAAAATCATCATTTACAGAGCTCCAGCAGAAGAGAAGCCAAAGCACATCATTCTTATTTCCTTGTCTCTCTCTTCGCTCCTTTGATCAAGAGGTAGAATTTCTTGCAGTCGTTTTGAGGACTTCAAAGGCAATCAGGCTAATAAAGTCTCTAGCATCTCCTGCTGAGCAGACCAGAAGTGGACAAACAGACCTTGACCTTTAAAGTGATCCTGAGTGAATCACTACATAGACCGCTGCTTTTGAAGGGAATGAAAAATGAATGGAGGGGAAGAAAAGTGCACAAAAGACGCATAGATAGTGAGGACTTAAGGGAAATAATGAGACAGATGGAAAAAACGGCCTCAGATATCTCTGAATATGGTGGGAAAAGTCATTATCTCACTTAGATATCTGAGTGATTAGCCTCTCACTGACCCTGTGCTTTGCTCCTTGGTTATTTATTTATTCAAAAGCTTGTGGCTGCTCAGTTACGGAGCAGAGCAAGTTCTCTCTTGTGGCTGCTTTCAGCCATAAACCCAAACTCCTCTTTAAACTCATCGGCTGACAAAGGCCACAGTATGTGAGAGTCAAAGTGCCTGACATTACATTCATACTGTAAAGCCTTTGTTCTGTCTTCACTTCCTCATTAGGAACGTGTAAGCTTTGAATTATGTCTTTTCAGAAGGAAAAAGTTGCCAGATGAAAGAAACCAATATCCTCGAAAGTTTTGGGTTAGCTGACGAAGCGTTTTGGATTAATGTGATGAAATACAATGAGTATTATTCACATGTACATGAGTTTTTACATCTCCTACCTGTAAACCAGGCCTTCAAGGTCACTCTAACTCCTTCCACATGTAATCTTTACCAGATATTTTATGGCAACAAGAGACATTTTTAAACTGCATGGTGGCAGACAACTCCCTGTGGCCACTGAAACTGGGGCACTGCACGTCTCCTTTGAAGGTGGCATTTGCAGTTTGTTCAGAGGACAACTCACTCCATGCTCATTAGCCCGAGGCACGAGTCGTCTCTGTCTAACAAGGCAGGCCCACAAAGCTGAAAAGCCCAAGGTCTGTGCCAGCAGGGATTTATCTGTGGTGGAAAGAGATATGAAGTTGCAGTGATCTGAAATAATGATGAGGCCAGAGATATGTGTACACTTTGAAATTCTACTTGGTGCAAATAAGACAAGAGGGGTTGAAACTAAAAAAAAAAAAAAATTAATACACCATTTTTATTGATAATTTCCTCCGTTCAATTTTCACCAATCCTCTGGTGACCTCAAATTTTCTTAAATTATTGTCCATTTATTATTAGGATTGTAGATAGAAAACTACCACAGTCATGCATCCTCAATTGTATAGCTTTTTGAAGTTTATAATAATAATATAATAATAATAATAATAATAATAATAATAATAATAATAATAATAATAATAATAATAAATAAAAATAATGGTACAATTTATTCAGAACATACTTTACACTTTTTTTTAGAAAATCTCAAAATTAGGGACCATTAGGGTTGGTGTCTCTTTTGTCATGACAGGAAACACAGTCTACGTCAGGATAACGGTTTACAAAAAGATTGAACAGATCAGCTGCATAGCCTGAAGCATAAGTACACAAACTGATTTTTAACTCTGAAATTCTCCAGAAACAAAGAATTACCTCAGAAAATGCTTATCACGCCTCAGGAGTTCTGATGGAAAGACTGGCTAGTGAATAACAGGTATGTACCTACTCATTGTTGATTTAGCCACACTGGGTTTGTACATGTTCTTACAGACGTCATTGTTTCTTGATAACACATTTCATGGGAAAGTGTAGCAATCTCAAAGCACATTTGAAACCTTGGCTTAGACTTCTTTGCAGGTCAGTCTTTACTCATCAATAACATGAAACAGCTAGAAAATCTGCCCATGGTAATAGTGAAATAATCACAGCTCTTTGGCTACTTGAGGCCGGCTCAAAGAGGACACATATGTTTTTGTGAATATAGCACTGGTGCTTTATTTATTATCACTCATTCATTTTCCTTACTACTTATCCTGTTCAGGGTCATGGGTGGCTGGAGCCTACCCCACCTGTCATTGGGTGAGAGTTTATTTTTTTACTGTTCTGGTGACAACAACTTTTTTTTCGCAAGTAACCACTTTGTTCTGTTTCCCTAACTGCTCACAACCACATGTACAAATTTCAATAACGCATTTTGATTTCGTAAAAAAAAAAAAACCGTACGCCTATTCGGATTTTATTACAAAAATAAACATGTCTTAAAAACACCTCCATCATTATGAGAGGATGGATGAATTAGTCCTTGGCATTGACTGAGAAACATCTTGACTCTAACTATTACACACTCATATGTCATTCACATATTGCTCTTAGACATTGAGATGACCTTTAAAACTGACTCAAGAGGATAGCCATCAAACCAAGATTCATATTTTTACTCTCAAAACAACATTTTCAACCTTATCTTTTTTTAAACTTGTGTGAAACATACTCATACAGACAAGGGAAAACTGAGGTTATCTGAAGGAGCAAAACAATGGACTTAAGTACTTCATATTACTCTACGTCTCAGCTGTGAGATGAACACAAACACAGCAGCTTATGTCTTTACAGTCATCTCTGGAAAACAAAACGGGCGTGTTTGTGGCGAATCAACACAGACTGTGAAAACCTCCCCGTGGTATGAAAATGAATAATAAAAATTCATATGACCAATCTTTGATCTGAACCTTTTAATTTGGACTTCTTTGTGACAAAAGTTGGTGTATCTTTCACAATGCTTAACTAAACTTTTGTAATTTATGTTTTCAATGCAAGCTTTCCAAGTTTCAGCATCCATGTGGGAAGTGCCTCTTTCTACCAGAACTTAAAGTCCCTCTATCACTTCCAGGAAGACCAAGGACTGTTTTCAGTTTGGCTGCTCCAATGGCCTCCCGAGTGCAGCAGGCAGGTTTCCAGACTTGAGCTGGGACGTGCTTCTCCTCCACTTCATCTCTCAGAGCTGCCATATAGACCGTGCAGATGTTAGCACAACATAGATACTGTAACAACTTAAACTTGTGCAGCTGAGTGAAGCCTTAGGATGAGATATAGTCATAAAACACTGAGTTGTGAAAAGAGACCTTTACGTAACTCAATAAGCCTGCACTGACACATACAAGTGAAGATATTCAACCAGGCTCTTTGCAGCAGCTATGCATGAAGGTACATACCATCAAATGCAACTACACAACTCTTCCTAGAATACTGAACATGTTATTCACTTTCCTTCACAGGCCAAGAGTTTTCCTCCCGAATGCTTTATCATCCACTGCAAACGGATTCTGCTCATAGCCGCTATAACTACCCAAGAAAAAGCCTAATTTTCCCAAATATTAATGTTTATAAATTATCCTTTAGAATACTATACAAAAAAAGACATCCTCAGAACTAAAACAGGTTGAACATGCTTAAATCTTGCCTGAATACAGCTGAACGATTGAATCATATTGCATTAACTCTTGCACATATGGAAGAATTGGTCTGATTGGAAAAGTAAAGACCCATTCAGGTGGTTTGAGTCTCTTCCAGACATTAACGCAATCATTACAATATTTTAGCAAGTGTGACAGCTATTGAAATCCCATTTCAAAGTCTTGGTTTAGAGTCATCACATATCTGTTCACCTTGACAAGATAGTGATGTATATTTAGTCTAAATTTTGCAGAACATTTAAGTGCAATCCAGGCCTTAGTTATTTGGAAATTAGGTCTCATAATTTAATAATTGTGGATTTTAAGAGGCTTTATAAATTCTGGATCCTGCACCAAAGAAATTATCTAACCATGCATCTCCTGAGGGATTCTGTCACAGGCAGAGTTTGCAGAGTGCAATTTTCTTTTTGTCCTGTTCCAGAGGAAGCCTCCCTCTGTAACTACATTTGATTTATCATGACTCTCCCTCATTACCATAACTCCCTTTATTAGTCTGTGATCTTCTCTGTGGGGGTATGTCTCTCTCAATCTTCTGCTGCTCTGACTTTGAGGGACTTGGTGGTGTTTCATCTGTTTTTACTAGTCTCCATAAACACAGAGGCAGTGCAGTGAAATGTAATGTTACAACAAGTATTGGACTGATCTACAGTAATTCTGGAGCAATGTGCAGCAAGGCTACAGCTTGTGGACTTCACCAGGCGCGTCCTGGCATAAAAACATGTTTGACAGCAGGGCTTCTCGCAGCGCTGTGGCAGGCACACTTGGTCAATGTGAACATGCCAACTAGTTTGAAGTCATCAGTTTAGAAATTCTGTCAGATGCCCATCTTAGAGTCACACTCATGGGTGTAACCTCAAACTGAGAAATAATAACACGTATAATCAGTGATAGTCCAGACTGCACACAGCGTAGCAGGTCTGCAGGGATCTAGAGCATAAACATCTTCGGATGACAGATGAAAACTTTAACACACAAGCAATGTTTCTCATTAATCCAGGAATCTTTTTTATTCTTCGTTTGTTTTTCTTTGGGCAAACCATATGCTGGAGCGCTTGTTCAGTCGGCAGTGAATGTTCCCTGTCTGAATGATGGAAACAGCAGTGCTGCAACAACCAGTGACGTTGTACGGGGCCACAAACAGGCAGATTTTCACACCCGGCTGACCACAGAATTTGGTGCCGTGAAATGAAAATAACACTCCTCACTGTTGAGTAACAATGGGCCAATTTTTCAGGGGGTTTGTTTTCTGAAGAAAGATTGGGAAAAAGTTACTCAAACATTATTCAACCAGTTATTTGACGTACACAACATAATGGTTTAAAGATCATCAGTCCTGTCCAGAATTTTGATTGAGCCAACAAGCTTTTATCAGCTGCTCCAAAGACCATGTCGGGTGGATAAAAGCCTATTTTACAAGAAAGAGTCTGGTTTCCATAACACTGAAACTCTCTTGTAAGAGATTCTAATGATATGATATTAACCATCCCCACCACCAGCTGCCTTTGGCATTGTTGATTACACAATCCTCTGGTCATATGAAAGTTTGCATTGAAATTAAAGTACTGCAGCCCTATTGAACAGATAAAAGTAATGTGATTTTTTTTTTACTCTGAGGCAGCCTCTTTTACTTGTGGTGTCCCCCGAGGGTCTGGTCTTGGCCTGATTCTATATTCGCTACCCTGAGGACTTATTTTTCAAAAACATGTCTCGTCCCACTGCTCCACCAATGGTGCTTAAATTTAATGGACTTGAAAACTAAAAAGTAAGGGATCACTAAAGCCTTTGCTTAAATTTCTTGAGGAAATTAAATCATGTTAAAGCTTAAACTTTCTCCCGTAAACAAAACAAAACAAAGCCAAAGAAAGACTGAGGTCCTGGTGCTTGGACACCCTGAGCCATCTGATGTGAGCACTCTTTTTTCACTTGTACTGGTGTCTGATTGAACTGTTACAGATTTGACAAACAGATCTGCCCTGTCAATGTCCAGCTCTATAGCTGTGACCTATTTAAAAAGGATGACACATGCCTGTAACATCATCTCCTAACTATTGTAATTCTTTGCGTATAGGCTTCAAGCTGCCATCTATGTAACGCCAACAGCTAGATCAGGATGACGAAAGGAAGAAAAAAAGACCCCATCACATATGTGCCAATCTTCATATTAGCTTCCAGTCAAATTCTGAAAAGTGTGGTTTAACTTAATGCTCATTACAGGACTGACACCACC
The DNA here is from genome assembly GCA_008086565.1 of Thalassoma bifasciatum. Taxonomy (NCBI): domain Eukaryota; kingdom Metazoa; phylum Chordata; class Actinopteri; order Labriformes; family Labridae; genus Thalassoma; species Thalassoma bifasciatum. Next base: position 65,892 of record RPOG01000007.1, read on the forward strand.
TTAATTAGCTCCATTTCTATAAGGTTGTACTCCAGCTACAGCGCTAAGATTAAATAATCAGCTGATCATCCTGATTATGCCCTTTCCAAGCTTCAACAGTTCCATCACAGTAGATCATACTGTTTCAAAATGATATGATGGTCCAAAAGCAGGCCGGTGGGGTTAATTACTCACTCTAAATTGCCCATACGTGTGTGGGTGTGTGCATAGATTTTTGTCTCCACACACTTGCTTTAGATTGCCTGGTAACCTGTCCAGGTATAGGTTTCAACCCTTCTAACCCTCTGTTAGTGTTGTACTCAAGACCTCACTATCCAAGACCAGGATGCACAGAGACAAAGATAAGACCAAGACTTTTGAGAATAGAACCAAGTTAAGATCAAGACCATAAAAATGTATTTTAAAAACAGTGACGATGTTGAAGAGTTAAAGAGCATCCTTTATTCAACTTGTTTTTATTGTGTGAATACATTTGATAGACAAAAACAAGGTGTCTGCAGGTCTTCCAAAACGGAAAAGGCAAAATTCTTAAATCTTAACAAATTTGTTTGACCAAATTCTTGCAAAAAGAAAAAAATCTTTGTATTGATTTAAAAGCCACTGATAAGTCCAGATTTTTTTTTTAATTACCGAAACATAACATGATCAGGTGAATGAGGACTAAAGTAAGTGTTCGGCCGTATTCATGACTAGCAGTAAGATGTACCGGTGTCCCAGTTTCTGCAGGTGTCTGACACATAAAACAATGGAAAAGATTTCTAAGGAGGCAGAATAATCAGTGAGCTAATGCTAAATGTTTTGAACTGGAACATTTAACATTTTAACAACAGTTAAACTGAAAGTTAGATAATTATCACAATAATGAAATTGAAGAAAAGCATATCAGTGCTGGTCTCAATGGGTCTTGCAAGGGAATCCCAATCAGTCTGAGTAAAAATGCTCTTGAGTCCAAGATGAGAACAAGACCTTCAAAATGTAGTCTCAAGGCTGGTCTCAAGACCAAGACAGGTCTTGAGTGTAACAACACTGCCCTCTAAAGCAGAGGTCTTCAGCAGGGGGTCCGCAGCCCCTTGAGGCTCCTTGGAGGCACTGTAGGGGGTCCATGACATGGTACACATGGTGCTTGGCCCAATCTTAAATAAAATACAATTTGATATGCAATATGTACAGCAGGGGGTCCTTGCTCCATCTCTTCAATAATTAGGGGGTCCTTGATCCAAAAACGTTGACGGCTCCTGCTCTGCAGGATGCAGTAATCAGTAAAGCTGTTGGATGGATCGATTCTTGTTGTACCTCGTCACCTTAGTCAGATTGAGTTGTTTTCAAATCTATGAATTCAGGTAAAATATATAGTTTATGATGTGAATTAAGTTGACTTGATCAGGATTTTATGTTATTGGTTTAGTATATAGAGTACCTCTATAGAGTTAAATTGGTCTATTTAACATCTGTACCACAGAAAGTTAAAAGGGCAGCCTCCTTGGCCTTTCTCATCACTCCCAACAATCTAGTAGTTCACTGCAGAATTTCATTATACCTAGAAATGTCTGGAGATGTCAAGTGGAAAACACTGTAGAAGTCACTTTATCAGGTTGAGCATAGAGGCTGGATCCATAGGCAAAAATATGGCAGGGTGTTATTGAGAATAGACAGACAATGAGTCAACTAATATTGACTCACCACCTGCGAGTCACTGGCCAGGACTGAAAGGGAATGGATATGACATTTCACACAGCCGCAACAAAGTGTCTCTCTGTTTGATTTAACACGTCTCTTGGCAATCATTGAGGAACTACAGTAATCTAACCTAATAAAAAAAAACATCACACTTCTTGTAGGCTGTTCACAGACTACAACTTTATCTCAATTGGGTCCCATAAATCCACAAAGGAAATTTTAATTTTTCTTGCACTCTCACAACTTCTTTTTTCAAACTGTTTATCTGTGCAGAATAAATGATCTAGTTTAAACAGGTCAAACTGCCTGCAGATACAAAGGTTCTAAGCCTGGGATTCACATTGTTTTAAGTTCTTATGATTAAAGAGGTGTTATGAGCCAAAAGTAACAGAAGTTTGGGATGAAAATTCTGTTTCATAATTATGAGAAATGTGTGAAAGTTAAGCAGAATAAAAAGTATAATTTTCATTGCATTTTATTTGCATTTATTTACATTTAAAAGAAAAAGCTCCATATAATATTTTATCATGTTAAAAATTAGGACCTTGGGATTTTATAAAAATCACATCCAGCCCCTTCGCCTCACTGCCACCAGTCTCCCTTTAGTGTCAGTCGTGTCTCACGCCCCTGGAGATGCATGTACATATGACAGTTTGGGAAACAATGGTCTAAGAGGTTAGTTCTGTTGCCCAACAGCAATGACCTAATTTGTTTGTGTCTAATATCCCAGTTGCTCTGGGAATCTCCTAACCACCATTATATTTTATGTCATGGGTGGGACCGGTATGTCATATAATGACGACAAAGGGGTTTGAACTGCTGAGTGAGGAGGAAAATCCATAACGAAGTAGTTGGTCACAACTGATCATAGCGGTAATAAGGTCAAACTCTATATTTTTCTCCTCTCCATGTGGAAAACTAACATTTTCATAATGTCTTCAAAGGATGTCATGACAGAAGAGTTTTCACCCTTGTATCTGTAAAGCCCACACTTTTGTATTTAGGAGAACTGTTCATCTCACACTGCATGCACTCAAGAGAGGAGAAAAATATTTTTGCCCAGATGAGACAAGTTGTTCAGATGTGGGAACTGGGAGTGCTACAAAGACCCCTCTGTCTCCTCCTGGTCTCTCAGACATGAGTCAGGCGGAGAGAGGGAGATGATGTCTCGTAGAAACAGGCCTCCCTGCCCTCTGCTCTTACTGCTCACAGTGAAGGAGTGGGTCTGTCTGAACTTGAGTCATGTACATCAAAGAGCTAACAGCTCACACTTTTTGTCCCCTGTGGTCAACACAAATTCTGTGACCCCATTTTACAGAAGAGCAAAGAATTGATTGTGATGCTAAAGAAACAGCCCTAGTGACCTCAAAATATTACTCTTAGAAAGGTCTTGAAATGTTTTTTCTAAGAAATACTCACTAAAGACATCCTGTGCGGTCATTTGTCTCATCTGGAGGTGTTGCTTGACTGTTTGAAACAGTGCCAAATGCAGATGTGTTTTTCACTTTAACTGCTCCCACGCTTCCTAATGAAGAAACCAAGGCCTTTAAAGATTGGGATGATAGTATTTTAGGTACAATACAATATCTAAACATAGTTGTATGACACTGTTGTACTGTGAAGTAAGGGATTTTTGTAGCTAACATCATAGACTAACACTGAAAGAGAAATTATAATTGTAATGTGAGCAAATAAAAGTCATTATATTAGAAACAAGGAAACCTACCATCAATATAACATGATGTAAATCAGCAATATTTGCAAACAAGACTGTTGTCCTCATGCTTAAAAGAGGAGTGAATCACCTTCAATTTATATCAGATTTAAGAAATGATTTTGATCAAATACAAACACTTGCTGACGTTGCCCATTTTCACATTTCACCTCTTTTGTTTGCTGAAGTTATAGGAAGTGTTTAGTTCCAGATTTATTGGCCGGATCATTAATTTTTTACATGTTGGAGCTGGCTTCCTTTCACTTTGTTCATCCACCTTTCAAAATAGCCTGGTGTAGACTGAAAATTGTAAAGAGAAATTTCCAGTAATGATGTTGAGTTCCAAAAGAAAAGACTGTAGTGGTAAATTGTAGTACTTGTGTACCTAGTTTTCTGAGATCTGACACACACACACACACACACACACACACACACACACACACACACACACACACACACATTTATACACAAGCCCACACACACTCTTGCTCTGTGACCTAAAATGTGCTTCAAGGGACGGTAATAAGGTCCATATGTGGTCACTTCCTTCCTTCAGTCCTCTAACATGAGGGGGCAGTATTAACTGAACCACAGAATCCATTGATTTACACTTGAGAGGAAGAAGAGAGGCACAAAAAATACTTACAAGCTTCCTTGCACAATAATTTTCTTTGACTTTGGGAAGAGGTAATTAGCTTTTGGGGGAAACTGATCTCGAGCCCTATCCGAAGAAAACAATAACACCAAAATCAAGATAGTCTGTGATTTTTTAATAGAGGACATCAGGATGAGCTGTAAAAACAAACCATAACTGCTGTACTTTCTTCAAAATGTTGAGTGTTAGTCATATGCATGGATTAGCTTGTTCCTGGCAGTACAGCCCCTGACCGTGCTTGTTGCAGCGACGCAAATGCAAACCGAAGTCTGGTCAGATTTTAGCCAGGTTCAGAAATCAAAAGAAAACCAATTGACAAGAAATGAATCACAGCCTCACATGCCTAAGCAGTGCTAGGAAATCCATTTGTTTCCCAGATATCGAGATAATTTTGCTACTTTTGAAATTCACAGGAATATTGGTTCGTAAAATGCCCGTAGGTTATTTCTTAAAATTGGATAAGACATATTCATTAAGTCATACACTTATTAAGAAATACTGCAGGTGTCTAAACTTGAAAACTTGTATTGAATTCAACTCACACTGACTCTTCAGTGTGGAGGAATTTCAGCTCTGGTGGCCTGGTTTGCTTTACGATGTCATATAGAGGTATCAGTATCCATTTCAGGTAGTTCTGTGACCATTTAATACTCCTCAAAGGAGCTTTAACGTAGCAGCTCCTGTAAGATTACAGCTGTCTCTGGGTTTTGTGTTGATTGGAGTTACTGGTAAGGATCTCAACACTGTAGATCTTTCATGTAACTTACGTAAGTAATAAATGTATTGTTTGTTTCATACAGCATTGATAAATCGTGCACAAGACCCACAATCTTTTCCCATCCAGGCCATTTGGATGTAATTAAATGCAACATGTAAACAGTTCTGAAAGACTCTAACACAAACAGATGATTTATTGCTAATAATAAAATCACAGCAGAGCGCTAAACTGAGAGGGATGAGCCAATGATCAGCACTTTGCATTAGTTATCCTTCTATAAGAACCATTAATAATGTGTTCCATGGATGCATACAATGGGTGGAGGGAATTATGAGTCCGAGTATGAGTGACACACTCTTCAAAACAATCATTGTCTTTGTTTATTGCCATCTGAGAAGGGTCTTGGTCATTTTGTGTATGCAACAGACAAAACACTTTGCACAATTCCCAAATGTGCCACATTTCTAGGTCTTTGATGTGTCACTGTGGGTATCTATCACATGACAAAAGTAACAACACCCATATGCTCAGACAGAGGTAGATGGCAGATAGGGATTCTCTAAGTTTCAACTTTTTGAAACTTGGAAACATAAAAACTTTATTTCTGCAATGGGAGACATTTCACAATAAGGAAAAAATACATAATTCACAAACCAATAATTACCTTCTATAAAACTTCAGTAAACCAGTTTCCTTCCATGGTCTCTGAGGTCCCTTTATTTGGTATTGATAAGATGGTATCTAGGAGACACCATGATGTCTGTATTATTGCTGCTAAAGGCATAAAGATGAGCACCACAATAATCACATGTGCCCTAAGAAAATATGTCAGCCTTTAACCAGATGTAAGCCGTAAATCACAGAAAGTTATGACAGTGAAGAAAAACATCTTGAAGCATGAGCATCGCAGACTACTAAGCTATGACAGTGAAGACAAGGACAATTAGTATCAAATAAAAGACCAACTGTACAGTTAATGCGATCACAGAATCGATGACTAATAGCTGCAGCAGAGTTTAAACATGATTCTCTAAATATTATAAATATATATATATATATATATATACATATAGCATTTAACACAGGTGCCTGTCCTTATCATCTTTGTACTCTCTTATCACCAGCATCATGCAGCTTAGTTTTTCTGCAGGAATAACAAACAGATTACATGTTGCTTCCAGTATTGAACGTCTAAATCAGAGATGGGTAACAGTCAATATTGGGCATACTTTATACATACTTACATGTTCATGACAAATCCAGTCAACAAGGTGATAAAGAGCAGTTCAACTTGTTCAACATAAAGCGTTATAGGATGATTACCCATTGTAGATTATTAAAAATGCACTGTAAATTGTAAATCATAGTACACAAAGGGCAGCCAAAGTCCATAATATCGAGCTGTGACAGAGGAGAGTGTCCTCTCTACAGCGAACCGATGATAGCCTTAAAGAAACAACTGCTATCCTCCATTTGATAAATTATTGAAGTCAAACACTTTCATCAATACTTTTTCCAGCTTTTTTTCTGTTTTTAACCCTTTTTTTAAATACTCACTGATTACATCAAGTTGTAGGATACATCATTTTTCCATTCTGTTCTGCCGTAGTAACATGGCATCAGGGCCCTGCTCTGCTGAATGTCTCTAAATCCTACAGACTGTACAATTGAACTACAAAACTGCTGTAGCAATAACAAGAAAAAGTCAAAAATTGATCTGACTTAGACCAGAACCAGCAGTGTGACCAAAAGTGTGCCAAGACCAGGGCCTCTAACTGACCTGGTCTGTCAGTCCAGATGGTAATGAAGAACACATTGTGGGACAACAAGGAGCCAAATCAGATCACAAGTTATTGTTCAGAGAGCAGATACAAGGAGAAAACTAGTTTGAAAAACAGGCTGATCTTCTTGCTTAATCAAGACAACTTCGTGCAAAGAAAAAGGATTAATTTAATGTTTGGTCAAACTTAAGTGGATTCTGAGATCCTAACTTCTTATTTTGGCTTCTATCTCCATCTAGTGGTTAATACTAAACACAATTTTGTGAGCAGCTTCTTTAGTATAACCTGTTGCCCAGTGTGGAGTGATTGGTCTGATATGGAGTTACTGAACGGCTGTCTTTCTCTCTTTTTTTAAAATTTCTTATTATTGTAGATCCTGTGACAAGAAGGTTAAAGCTTTATAGTCAGACAAACACTTAAAAGACCTGGTTGTCAAATTACACTAAGTTCTCAGTTTAATTTAGTTTTATATAATAGTTAAAAAGATACACACCAATACTCAGGGGAAAAAAAACAGATGAGCAGATGTTATCTCTATCAACTCTGGATTTATTGCAGCATATTGCAACATAATGAGGCACCCAAGTTTTATGACAAAGACAACCCTAAACATGGTCCCTTGTGTTATCACCTCTTACAGCACAAGTTGAACTTTCACAATGAGGATAAAACCCTCACCATGATAATTTATTAGCATTTTTGCTCCAACTTTGCATTAATGAGTCATCCCTGCTCTAAAAGAGCCACAAGAGGGCAGTGTGACCCTTTTGCCTCCAGTAAAGGGGCAACAAGGTGAGGGATTCTCAAGGTCAGTTTGTTCATCATAAGGATCTTTTATCCATAACTGAGTTCTATAAGTATTACATAAGATGCGGTTTGACATGTGTTTCAGTAAAAAAAAATTCTAGAGGAGAAAGTGTGTCAACTCAAAACACCAGAAGTCAATTGAAACCAATTATCTGTAATACCAGGTTAACTCTTCAGTTTGATATTGGCGGGCAAGCTTATATTATATCCACCACACTCTCTGTGATTTGCTTTCTCAATCCTAATCCCATCAGCCTGCAACTAAGGATGCTATCAGCAGTGGAAGGAGACATCCCTATTAATAAGACACACACACACACACACACACATACACACACTGGCTTACACTCACACAGTGTACACTATCTTAGGGACTGACAGACAAAAACAAGGGCTGGTCTGTCTTTAGCAGGGGCTGCAGTGGTTGCACCATTTGCTCACATGCTGGCAGATAAACACACACTCACACATACACACACACACACACACACACACACACATACATACACACACACACATACATACACACACACACACACACACCAAACACACACATACACGTAGAGAAGCCATCTCTGAGCTCATCCATGAGAAAAAGGATCTGAGCTGTGGAGGAGCTGAGTTAGCCGCACAGACACACACCCACACAAAAACACACACACAAACACACACTGAACGCCTGAGCCCCCATTGGTCGGCGTCTCTCCACCCCACCGCGGGAGTCTCAAAGGGGTCTGCTGCAGCACTCTGCTCCAGGGGCCTGGAAACGCTGGAGTGAGCCATTTTTTCCCTCTTACTTCTATTTTTGGGCTGGATATCGGAGGTCCACAGCCTCCTTTATTTTTCCACTGCTTTAAGAACAAACTGGTTCCCAGTGTACGCTCCTAACACAGCTCTGCTTCCTTCCCTGCAGTTGCAAACTGCAATAAGGCCTGAAGCTCAGAGATGCAATATGATACCACTGAGACAACAGGGATCTGTGCAATAAGCTTGTGAGGAAGGACGCATAAATTGTGTCTCGGCTGCAGGGCCCAGGGGCAGCAAACCAGTGCTCAGCCAGCCATGTAGTCTCAGGCCACAGCTAAAAGAATTTGGAAGGGACCCTTCCTGTAGCCCATCCCCCATATGAGAAGACACGACTGAACCGGTCTCCACCCAAGCAGGCAAGGAAACCACGACCAAGGTTCTGCAGTTTATGATCCAAGCCTAGAGATCATGTTGTGTGCTTCATCAAATGCTGTGATTAAACTGGCTGAATGAGTTCTTTGTGCGTGGTTATTAAACTATGCTAGTCAATTAAGTGTACTGTTTTGTTCTTATCATGTAATAACATTAAAATGGAAGAAAATGTGTTCTTAAAATGCAGGTCTGTAGAGTTTATTCAGACATTATACGCCTGAGGCAAAACCTGCTAAACAAGGACAAGGAATTAAAACTATCATATTTAATCTGACATTAATTTAAAAAAAAAAAGAGAGAGGGACTATTTGTACAAACTAAATGCAATACTTTTTACAAATAAATGTTTATAAAGAAGTTATACTGAATGATTGGTAAAAGTATTTGTAGTAAAAGTTTCAAGAAGATCAATGAACACATTCTGGCTTTTTTTTTCTTATATCTGTTTATTTATTGACACAGACAATTCAATTTTGACTCATGGTCGAGCACACAAAAACTGATGCATTTTACTTGTGTGCAGGACCAGCCAGCAGATGATCAGTCAAGTTCACCAAGAGAATCTCTTCATCCTCAGTTCTGGAATAAAAAAAAAAAAGAAAAAAAAAGCCATGAGTATCAGCCCACATTCAGAAAATAGAGGGAGGTCCCTAACTCCACAATAGCCTATAGGGCTTCAGATTCATGTAGGAACCTGTCAGAAGGAAGAAGCATGTTTATGAATGAACAAGCTTGAGTTCACTGTGAAGTCTGTTAAACAAAATAGGTAAATAATGAGTCCATCGTGGTGTGGAAACATCTGTCGGTGTGTTTCAGTCATCTCGTGTGTGCCTTTTACGCATCAGCTCATTATCTATACATAAATCAAAGTGTTCATAAACTTCATGAAAACATTTACCAGCATGAAAGAGGGTGATTAACAGTTTGGGAGATGTGTACAGTGGAGAGTGAAAGTTTTCACACACCCCACTGAGTGAGTGAGACACTTGATTGACAGTCTATGGTTTTGATGTTTGGATTTTACGCAGTGGTTTCTATATCTCCGCGGCCTCAGAGATGGGTATCCGGCTTATTGATAGTGGTGAATGCCAGCGGGCATTAGAACAGCAAGCGGCCATCTGCCAGCCTAGCGAACTAGCAACCCCACCAGCTGCAGTCGCAAAACGCCCTACAAAGCAGGACATGCATGCAGCTTCTGACGTCTGCGGCCACACTGCGCTACAAAGCCCAGAAAACCCAGGAGCGGAAACAATGAGAATCAGGCTTATAGACGCCGCATAGGTCCGCGACCAGCAAGTTTTTGGAGAGGAGGCTGCCTTTAAGTGCACATCAGTTCATTTCGGATGACCGGTTTGTGCGATTACTCCCCCACGTTGGAAAAATATACATAAAAAGACTCATGCAGGGGCACTTTAATACCCCGACATGGCGACGGCAAGAAAAGGGAGAGAGCTTTTTACTATTTTGGAAACTAGCGCGGACACAGAAAGTACAACGGTGTGCGACAGTCAAGACACTCCACTTAATCTTTCAGCCGATGTGAAGTGGTTTGAAATTCCGTACAGAAAGCCAGACTCGGACGAGGAAGACGGAGTGCGGGAAGAGGAGGAGGAGGAGGAGGACGGCGAGGGGGAGAATGGATTCACGAGCACAGCAGCAGCCGCGGCGGCGGAGGAGGCTGCAGACGCGGCCAGCTTCATCGCAGGAGGAGGCTGCAACATAATTCTGGTGACTGGGAGTAATGGGCTCAAGCACGACGAGGAGGAGTACGCAGAGGACTGTTATTATTCTACCTCCACCAACTGCTCCGATAGCAACTCAAACGACTCGGATATTGATTTCTCCGATTTGGAGGAGGAGGAGCGCAGGAGTTTTTTCAGCTTTGAAGAAGACTTGGACGAGGACTGCACTTCTCCGGACTTCTGGGGCGAGCCTGACCAGGTAATCTCGATCGAGCCTTTTTCTGCTGTCAGCGGCCCTCAGCACTCGCTGGGGGACGATGCTGACACCCGTGACTATTTCCGGATACTCTTCCCAGATTCTCTTTTTGAACACATGGTGGAACAAACAAACAAATACGCCCTCTATCGGCAGAGGAGAAGTGGGAAGTCAGACCCCCATTGGCACCCCACTGATGTGAGGGAGATGAGAGCTTATGTGGGTCTGAACATTCTTATGGGCATCAATCAGCTTCCAGACACTGGCATGTACTGGGCCAGTGACATTTTCATAGGAAATGCAGGCTTCAAAAAAACTATGACAGCCAGGAGGTTTGAAAAACTCACTCAGTACCTGCAGCTATGTGACCGTGAGTCTGAGCCTGTGCGAGGAGAGCGAGGGTATGACGCCCTCTTCAAAGTCAGGCCTCTCCTTGATGTGGTGGAGAACACTATGTGGGATGCATACACACCCAATCGCTGTTTGACCATAGACAAGTGCGCCATCGGGAGGAAGGGACGCTTCTCCCCCACTCAGTACATGCCCTCCAAGCCCCTCAGGAAGGGGCTGACAGTGTGGATGCTGTGTGACTCCCGCTCTGGCTACTGCCACAGAGCCAAGATTTTCATAGGAAAGCCCAGTGAAGATGAGGCAGCGGCCATCCTGGGCTACAGAGTGGTGGCCTCTCTGGTGCGTGGCCTGGAGGGTCAGTACCACCACCTTTTCATGGACAGCTTTTTCACTTCAGTGCCCCTCATGCAGCGGCTGCTAAGGGACGGACTTTACGCCTGCGGGCCCACCCAATCAGGACGAAAAGGTTACCCAGAAGTCCTACGCCCTTGTAATGTTGGGAAGTTGGCCCAAGGTGAGTTTTACCAGTGCCAGCGAGGAAACCTGGTTGCTACAGTGACAAGGGACGTCAGAATGGTGAGCTGCCTCTCTACCAACTCTTCCCCAGGGATTGTGGGTATCAGTCCAGGCCAGCAGCAGCGTGAGACAGATGGAGAGAGCGAGAGTGACAGCATGGAGGCCTCAGGTTTGTCTTTTGGTGTCCCTCGACCTTTGCCCTTGCTGCTGTACCAGGAGAATATGAGGGGTGTCGACCTGTGCGACCAGCTGAGGGAGTGCTACCAGGTTGGCAGGCCCTGTAAAAAGTGGTGGCGCTACTTTCTGTGGTTTTATGTAAATCTGTGCATCGTTAACGCCTACATCATCCAAAGGGAGAGCAGAGGGGGAACACCACCAGCAGGCTTCAACGGCAAGCAGTTCACCCAACGCCACTTCCGAGTGCGCCTGGCACAGCAGCTGATCGGGGACTACCAAGGGGCAAGAGGGATGGAGCGAGCAGCACGCAAAAGACACGCAGATTCACCCATAGAGTACGGACACCGCCTGGAGCGCATGTCAGAGCGCTCCCGTCGCTGCAGGAACTGCACCAACAAGGGACTGAGGCACGAGAGTGTCTTTGGATGCAAGATATGCAATGTCCACCTATGCAGGGGAGGATGCTTCTCTGAGTTTCATAAATAAAAATGAACTGATTTTTTAAAATATCCTTTGTGTAACTGAACAACTTCTGCTGAGGGATTTTTTAAACAGTAAAACTATTTGTAATTCCAAAGGTTACCACTACAAGTGCACAATATAGTCACTCACTTTATGTAGAGATAGTTTTAGGTAGAAGTATTATTGCACGCATTATAAAATAAGAGACTGTAGATCATTTGATTTAGTGTAGAATGTTTTGGCAACTTGCCTACTGTAACACTGACAGAAATGCCTTGTGTCACTTTTTATACATTTAAAATAATAAGAAGGCTTTTATATGAAAAAGAAGAAATCAAATTTTTCTGCACTTAAAGTAGAACTGAAAATGTTTACTATGGGAAGTTTATCTCTCTCCTTTTCCAAAATAAAAACTTCAGTATGATGTACTTATCAAAATCTCTTGTATCTTTATGTATTGTGAAGCATTTACTTCAAATAGTTCACATTGAGTGTTAAAAAAAACAATCTCTGATGATTCTAAACATTGAGTAAATTTAGTTAGAGAACAGGCTCAGCTTTGGATGGCTCTGCTTCCTCACATCCATGAAAATCTGTGCTTCTCTGGGCCTTGAAGGGGACACAGCTTGGAGTAATTAAAGAGCAGAAAAAGCCCCTCAGTACTCTGCAGCCAGCGGACCTAGTGATGCCATCTCTTTCTCCAACCACACCACAGAGCCACAGCCATCTGTGGCTCTGTTACACTCAGTCCAAGCCCCAAAAAGTGGTACTTGTTACTGACATGATTGGAAAACAGAAGAAAGATGGCACAAACACACTTTTGAGTGGAACCTTGTGTTTTATTGGTAAAGGGTTAGCACAATCATTTGAATTGAGTCATTAAGTGTTTGCACAACTAGTTAAATCCCAGAGGGGAAGACTATGAGTAAGAAATCTGTTGTTCGTTGAGACAGTATGTGTATTTCCTCAAAGCTCTCCTGTCCACACAGTTATCAGAGCGGCAAACTAGCGGCTGCATGTAGGCAGAGATAGGCCGCTTCAGGAGGTCAGACTACTGTGTCTCCTCCTGAGGTCTCTCTCCTTCCTCTCTCTCCCTCTTTAGCACACTGTCAATCTCTCTCGTTCCCCTCAGGCTCTGCTGTGCCATCCTACACATCCTAACACACACACACACACACACACACACGCACACACTCACACAGACATGAACTACACACACACGCACCCTCCCTTCCCCTCCACTATGCTCTCTCCCTTTTCCTCAGCCGTTCCCCAGCTGGGAGAGGGTTAGTCAACTGGACGGCCATCCCGCTGATCTGCGGGAGCCCCTTTGGGGAGTTACCATGGCAACCGTGGCCGATGAAGACAGGGAGTCGCCAGCAGGCCCGCATGGTTGTCATGGTACTCACTCTGGCTACGGAGGTAGGAGGTGCCAGAGGCCACACCTCCCTACCCCTTCTCCAAAACCAGGCAAGGCTGTGGTGTGTGTGTGTGTGTGCGTGTGTGCGTGTGTGTGTGTGTGTGTGTGTGTGTGTGTGTTTTTCTGGGGAGAGCTGGCTGGTTGACAGCCTGCACACTGTACATGGAGCCAGACTGGTTACCAGGCAGGCTTTGCATTAGCACAGCCAGGACGAGTACAGAAATGAAGAGATGGACCAGAAAGTGCTGCTTCAGAGACGTCGTCATGCAGGTGTGAGGTTCAGGGATGAGAGGGATCTGTCACATTCCTTCTGCATCGCACCAAATCACACTGAAAGTTCTTCCTGGAGAACATGAATCTCACTGCAGCTTTGCAGATATCTTTATGCAGGTGTAGGAGGCAGAACGAGCTAAATATGCACAGTGTACTCTGCCGCATGAAACCACGCTGCAAATGTCTGTCCTGTTCTGCTCAGTCACACAGCAATGAGATCCTCTATTTCCAACATGTGCTCAGTTATGTCACGACTGTCAATCTTCCTTTACCCACACAGTCATTATGCTATCAAAGTGATTACAGTAATTGATACATCAGGGGCTGTTTCCAAGCATATTATTTGTATTACATTTTATGTGCTTCCAGTCAAATATCAATACATTTCCGAACAGGCTCAAGTGACACATGATGACAAGTCAATTGCAGCAGATGTGAGCAAAAGTATGAGTTTAATTTTGTAGTTCCCACGCAGCCCCGTCAGCTGAGGACATGTGCAGCAGAACAGATGGATCTAAAACCTGTTTCTTTTGCATTTGTGGCTTTATTTTATCATTCAAACACAGAGTACTTCTACTCCGTCTTCATGGATGAAGATAAAATTGTGCGGCCCAAATTTGCATCAGATCCAAACACTTTTCTCTCTCTCCCTTTCTCTGGGTAGGTGGGTGTGCTTGTTGGTGTCACAATAGCCAGATCTAATGTTTCCAGGATGGATCCCAACCATAAACTGCTCTGCTCTCAACATGTTTCCCTCCTGGGCAGTGAGAAATCTCTGACTCTCTGACAAGAACATGGGCCTGGTTTCACTTAAGAACCACTGGTTGGGCAACACATGTGCTGTTAGATTCATGAATGTGCCTTTGTTCAATGCTTTCCTCTGTTGCAAAATGAGCCTGTGGACAGGGATGAGCGTGAGAATTGCCAAACATCTAATTCTCTGCTCTTTCTGATTCATTGTTTTTCTCTCAGCTGGGATTTTTGAATGCCCATTCCTAGCAGTCATGACTGAGAGAAGATGATGAATAAATATTTAAGAGATAATTGGAGTTTTGGTATTGTAACCATTAACATTGAGAGTATTTCAAACAAAGATTCCTTTTCTTGTGTCTCTAAGTCTGTCACTGTCTGGCTTCACATTCCTTGTTTAGTTGTCTAAATGGTGAAGCATGTTGTACTGTAAATAATGTTAGGTGTTTGAACTTAAATATAATGGATTGTATTATCATAATCAAATTAAATCAAATCAATTGAAAATTATATCCAGCAAAAAGAAATACAACTGTGACATTAGAATCTATGCTGTGCTGTTTAATCATTGTGACCTTAAATTCTGATGAACAAAAAAAAAACCCTAACTTTTGTCACTTATGAAATTCAAGTCTTTTTTCTATTTGACACAACAATTGATTGTTTTCACGTTCACAACAGAGACAGTTTTCCCTGAAAGTTCACACAATGTCCCTTCAAAGTCACTTTTAGGGAAACCAAATCTCAAACTCTCAAATAGCAAACCAAAAAATGGTCATACCAAAGTTGAAATCAGATGTAGTTAAGAGAATTGAACTTTCTTTTTGTTAAGTAGCTTAAAAGAAGAACAGTTCTTTAATTTCAACCGTGTCTTTTTATTTCACTGCACACACAACACTGGCTCTATATCTAATTCATCTCTTAACCAGGGAGCTTTCTGAACCAGATGGACCTTTTCGGTTTCTGTTGATGTGGTCTTGGCAAACCCAGCAAAATGACTAAAGGAAGTTTGATCTCTGGAGCTCTTGTAGGAAAATCATCAAGAGTGACCTGTAACCACCAAAAAATAAGACTGTAAGTGTTTGTTGTGAGCTCAGGGAAAACTTCAAATGTAGTTATTCATTTTTCACACATTCAAATAAAAAGGCTACATTTTTTTATCTTGTTTTTTTTCACAGGAAGAAAAACTCACATTATAAAATCCATGTGATTCCTTCAATAAATCAATCTTTATTTATACAGTGCCAATGCGCAACAAAAGTTAGCTCAACATATGCATGACCTCTTCACCCTGGCTCTGTCATGTTGCCATTCTCCTGAAACTTCTGGATGACTCTTTTGAGTGGTAGCACTGAGCAGGTTGGACTGTAATGTGACTCCTTTTCCAACATCAACCTTCACCAGTGTGTACACAAGACATAAAGGCTGCTGCCTCCAACCACTCCTTCCTCCTGTCTCCCCCTGACGCTGCATTTTTTCACTCAGCCATTGGGTGGCACTGTTGTCATAGTGTAGTCTCTCACTCAGGTTTACACTGTCTCACAGATACTGTATTTACATGAGTGCTGGTTGTCAATAAAAAACCAGTTAATTATGCTATCCACAATTTTTTTTTTTTTTTGGAATTATTTTTTAAACTGCAGAAATACCTTAAGCCTGTACTCCAGTTTCATCATGCCACAGTTGAAGAAGGTTGGGGGGAGCTGAGGGGGTAGACTGAGAACTTTAGTTACAGTCTGACTCATCCCAGGAGGAACAGCATCTCCAGTCCCAAACATGGTCTCATCTGTGTGCACTATCCTCTTTGACTGAGCGGCAAAGGTCTGCTTCTCGCACAGGAAGAGTTTGGGTGTTACTGCGCGCATTGTTTCATTGATCACTTCTACAGAGACCCCCAGTGCCTCACCTGTTTGTATAAAGGAAAAACACCATGAATATTGCTGTTAAACCTAAAAAAAGACATCCAAAGTGAATCTGTTTACCTTGCTTCACTCCCATTTTTTCAGAGGTAACATTCATTGTTACTTTTTCAGAGCCATAATAAGAAATCTTGGTTGCATGTTGTTGCTCCTGATACAAGACACACACAGTCAGGACAGTAAAGTATTCTGCAGCAGTTATCAATTTATTAGCTGATAATGTTGGTGGGTGATAGTGCAAGTGAACGCTTTAACCAAATAAGTATGTAGAATAATCACCTTGAGCTCCATGATTATCATCTCTGATTTGGAGGCAAAAGGGAACTCAGACTTGGTCAGAAAGGGGAACACAGTCTTGGTTTTGTGGACACTCCAGATGGACAGTGTCAGTGTTGCTCTAAGGCTATACGTAATTTTGCCCCATTTCCCCTCATACGACGAAGGCATGTCTCTGCAAGAAAAACAATAAGGGGAAATGATAAATGCTTCTGATATTTTATAACTGATAACAGTAATGTTATGGTTATGTAATTAGATTAGCACGCACAAATTTGGGATCTCAAAGCTGAATGGAAACACATTCCTCCCTTGCCCCATGATTTCTGAACCTTAAAAAGGGTACAAAAGTCTAATGTAAATTCATCTTTAAACCATTCATTCAGTACACATCATTTTAAGTACAAGAGAAAACCAACACTCACCATCTCCTTTGTTTTTATCCTGGAGGATGATGTGTTCAAAGGAAAAGTATTTCTTCTTGTTACTGTAAATCTCTGTAGCTTGTCCTTTTTGTTCAGGCCATGCCACCTTAGCTTTTCCTTTGGCTTTGACAACAAAACACTGCACTTTGGTTTCCTTGCTGGTCACCACTGTCACTCTTCCAGAGATGGTGTCCCCGGGAGAGAAAGTGCCTCGTTCATTCACTTTGTCGTAATCCACTGAAAGATGCTTCACGGTCATGACAAGACAACATCAGATAACCTTATGCAAAGATCCTGAAATGTTGCCACAAATCTGAACTTCTGAAATGTGCATATATATCCAATAAGTTAACCGGGGGCACACTTAAAGTGATCCCTGCTGGTACAAAGAGAGGTCATCAACGCTCGACTGTAGCCTTATCCAGAACCACCTGTATCTGTGACACATGTGGTCAGGTGACAGGTGCAGTGGGTGTCACTTTCACACAGGTAACTCTAGCCAGGAACCTTGCAGGCAATATTAGGCCAACTACACTTAGACGAACAAAGGACACACCTTGACAGAGGAATATTCAATTTTTCAAGCATTTTCAAACACCTTTTAAAAAGCTGGGGTCATGTCTCATCTGCTGCTGTGCAGCAAGATCTGACTTAGCTATTACCTACGTATGCAGACGAGGGTTATTTTAATCATGGAGCAGTACTGCTTTTGTAGGGTGACGTTATTCTTAAAGCCCCCAAAAAAGGACCCTCTACCTGGCCTCCTGGAGATCGTGAGAAAATACCCAAAGATACTCATAATGACAAAGTAGCTGCCTAACCCATACATTCATCTGAAACACTCCTTTTCTGTTTGAAGTGAACATTTTCTATGATGAGAGCATAAATAATGCGAAGTAGCTTATTTCCACTATTAAAGTGATATAAATGTATCTCATCTGTATCTAAAAATTTCAACTTTCTATTTCATAATTTTGACTTTTTATTTCTTACCATTTTGACATCTTTCTCAAAAATTTCACTTTTCATTTCAAATTTAGATTGATTATCTCAGAGATTTGGATAGCAGGCTAAAATTGTGACTTTCATCTCAAATGTTTATCTGATGATTTAGACTCATGATCGCAATTTAGCAAATTTAGTATCTCAGAATTTTGGCTTTTTATCAAAGAATTAAGGCTTAATCTCAAAGTTGGATCTTACAGTTTGACTTTATTTCTAAATTTACACTTTTTATCCCATAATGTTAACTTTTGTTCTCAAAATTTTGATTTCATTTATCCAAAAATTCATACTTTTTTTATCTAAACAGTTCTAGCTCATACCAATTTTTTTTTTACTTTTGTCCTCTAATCCTGACTTTTTTCATCTTGAAATTTTGATCAAATTATCTCAGAATTTAGACATTTTATCACAAAAATTGCACTTTTCATCTCGAAGTTGTGACTTTTTTCTCAAATTTCGACTTATTTTTCCTTAATTTTCATTTTTTTTATCTGCTTCCCTGTGTGCTGAAAATCATGACAGGTTGGTACATTAAAATAATGTCAGTAGCCCAGTGTAGCACTTTACTGTAAACATCGATGGTCTGTACAACAGGCTGAGAAAAACAGACATTACAGGAAACTTTATAAAATCCTCCCAGACATAATTTTACCACCAAAAAGGAGGACATGTCGAGGTTAAAAGAAGACATATGGTGACCCTAGCTTTTTTTCACTAAGTATGGCTGTTGCTTTGGTATGTTTATCATTTGCATTAATGTGGGTGAGAGATCATAAAAGAACGTGGATGATTCGAGGTACGTTTGAAGGTTTTAATGGGAGTAGATACTGCTTGGGTCCAAAAGGTGGCGCTATTTCTACCCCTTAAACTTAGGTGTGTATGAGCTCAGAGTGAGACTGTGATCATGCAAGTCAAATTTGGTGAAGATCAGACAATGTATATCATAAATACATTGTTTACATCATCCACAAAATAAACAAAGTTTGGTTATTATTACATAAAAGTGTTTTTGTCCCACATAAAGATGTCATTATTATATGATATTGTTTTTCATTTTTATACTATCAGTATGAGTCGTTAACCTGCCAGGGACCACAGAAAATGAAAGTTGGCTTTATGGCAACATGACATGTTTACATGGATGCTGTGCTGAAATGTTCATTATGCACTGTTCCTTTGAATAACTACATGAATGCATGAATGAATGAATAAATAAATAAATGAACTATTTACAAGAAAAGAGAGTCATTTTATTACATCCTTTATTTATGTACACTTTCAATGGCACTTGATACATAGATTACCACATTAAACCATTACTCCTCTCTCATTTCAAGTCTGAAAGCATCTGACAGCAGGTGTCAGATGCTTTCAAAGAAAGCTACACCAAAGTTAAGTAATGCCAATAATATTTTTTGTGTGGTTTGTTTGTAATGATAAATTAGAGTTGTGTTTACAATGTACTCTTATACTGGTCATAAGAATTTAATGGGGGGTACATTGCTGCTGCTCCGTATGGAGGAGGGGGATCCACAGGTCTGGGAGCTACTTGTTGAGGTGGTGGTGTCATGCCCCAGGGTGCCGGGTTTGGATTCCCAAAAGCTGGGTTTGGGTTTCCAAAGGCTGAGTTTGGGTTCCCAAAAGCTGAGTTTGGATTCCCAAAAGAATCAAATCCAAAATCTGATGGAGGAGGCTTCTTTTTCATTGACGAAGCTTCAAAGGCAGGAAGGACCACTATTGGAAGTTTGATCTCTGGGTCTGAAGCACATTTGATGTCCAGGTAAACCTGTGAAACAATTGATTTTCATTTAAATTTTATAGCTTTTTCTACCTATTATCAGAATTACATTCTGTTGACATGAAAACTGATATAGTATGTTCAGACAAAAATAAAGATGGTGTCTAAAGTCTCCCAATTGAAATAAATCACTATAATTGGGGTATTGGTATCAGCCTGGTTCAAGGGTCTTAGTCTTTCGCTACTCTTTATTGTGCCTGTTTTTGGCCACTAGAGGTCTCTCACAGTCAGCTCTTGATGTAATTCATCTTTGCTCCTGAGAGTTTCTTATTTTAAATATTGTGTAAACATAGCAATTCACCTTTGAATTTTGGTAGATTATTTTTGAGTATAGAAGTATGGAGTCTTTTGAAGAAACAGCAAAAGGGCCAAAGCCTTTCTTTTATAAGAGGTTTGTTTTCATAAGCACTTTCAGAATCAAAGGGTAGAAAAAAAGACATTGTAAACAAAGAAAGCAGAAACACTTGAAATGCAGCCTTTGTCTGTGAACTTTACCTTCACTCTGTACTCCAGCTTTATGATGGAGCAGTTCAGGATGGAGGGAGGTAGTTCCCTGGGGATGTCTATCACCTTGGTCACAGTCTCTTTGCCAGAGGAGGAAATAGCCTCGATCTTGTCCTTAAGGATCTCACTTGTGTAAACTTTCCTGCGACCCTGTGCAAAGAAGCTCTTCTTCTCATACAGACTGAATTTGGGCTTCACTGAACGAGAGGAGTGGTTTTTGATTTCAGCAACGACCTGGATACCTTCACCTGTAGAATGGAGACACGGAAATCAGCTTCAGTAGTTGAGCAGAAATGACTCTTTGTTAAAATCAGATACGATGTTCAGTTTGAACATTCTTACACAGTATGCTTTTCTCTCACAATGACATCCTAACCTTCCTGATATTTCCACCATCAAACCACCTGCCCTTCCTCTTTCACCATTTAAGCTTGACACTCTGGACTTCGTTGCATTGTTTTAAAAAAAATACTTATAATCTGCCCTCTCTTTATTTCTTTCAGAAACACCTGCACATACAATCCAAATGGCACTGCATCATACAAAACTCACCAGACTCTTTTGAAGGCTGCCATTCTTGCCAGAACAGACAACAGACAACCCATAAGGCGAATGCAGCCCCCTTTTTCTTTCTCTTGACCCTTTAGCAATTCTGGACACCATTAGCAAAAAAGTCCTCCTCTCAACCATTCAAAAATGTGTCCCAAGCCCTGCACTTTGCATCACATTCAACCTAAAGCCAGGAGCATGTCCAAAGGGGGTTTGGAAAGGGGTGGTAGAATACAAATTTATGGCATTTACCATCTATCTCCCTGATGTATTTGGACGACCATTTAAATATCACATTGCTGTCATAACCTTGTGTGGGGTTTTCTTCTTTTCTTTACTCCCATTTTATAATGAAAGGAAACAGAATAAAAAGGCATTGCATAAAATCTTTGACAAACTTTAACAAAAGATACTTTCAAAAAGGCACAAATGAGCATTAATAAAAAATTGTCTTAATTTTAAATGTAAATGTGTTAAATCTTAATCATATGACTTCACCCCTGTGGATATTTGCAATTTACTGGGCTGTATATGTTAAAATGTTAACCCCATGTTACGGATACAATCTACATCAATACTCTACTACTGCCTGTCCTCCATTTGGGGAAAAAAAAAAAAATCCACATCTCCTATAAGCTGAGAGATTGCATCACGGGTTCGAACAGTAAAAAGTCACCAAGCAAGATTTCACCTTTGTCCAGCAATGTTATGTCATTAGTCAAACCTGATATACCCGTTTATCAATGTCTGAGAGCTGTGTCCTTAACTATAGTGAAAAAGTGTGTCGCATCGTTACCTTGCATGTATCCCATTTGATTTGTGTGAACATCCATTGAAACATTTCCAGAGCCGAAAACTTTCACAGATTTGTCCTTGCAACCATACTGAGGATCCTGAAACGAGGCGCAGAGTAAGGCCCCAACATGGCATTGTGAAGTTGGCAATTTTTTTTTTATTTTTTATTTTTAACAACAATGAACTCTTACCATAAGTCCTGGGATTTCCATGTCTGCTTTGGATACAAATGTGAAGTGTGATTTGGTCTTTTTTGTCAGCTTCATGGACTGTTTAAGCTCTGCCTTGACCTTGTGAACTATTTTTCCAATACTGGTAGTGAATGTTGATGGTATTTTTCTGAAAATACAGTTATTTTATGTTTATTTAACTGAAGAAAAAGCATTTCTGAAATAAAATGCAAGTAAGGAATGGTCACCTGTCAGGGATCGTGAAGGCAAAAGGGAAGACATGTCTCCCTTTCTTGATGATTTCTGTGCCTAGAAGAAAAAAAAAGAGGTCTTCAAGCTATGAATTCTATAGAACTTGTTAAAAACATCAGCCATGAATGATGTTGATGCCACACATTACCATCTTGTCTTGACTCTCTCAGGATGTGTTGTTTGACTTCATAGTATTTCTCACTAGACCTGTACACGTGGTGATGATGCTGCCCGTAATGTTCACTCCAACACACCCGAGCTTTTCCTTTTGCTATGAAAATAAGTTCCTGAATTTTAGTTTCCTTTGAGACCTCCACGATGATTCTTCCATTGATGGTATCTCCATTTGTGAAGGTATTCCTGTTGTTGATAGAGTCATATTCGATCGAGAAATGTTTGATGGTCATTTCTTCCGCACAGATATATTATATAGTGAATCAAATACCCTGTAACACCCAGAGCAAACTCACGCCTTATGAACCCTGAACAGAAACTCTGATCTGCTTTATGCAGTCTCATGCATGCAAATCTTGTGGAACCTGTTTTTTTCTTGCCTGTTTGCTTATACACAGGTAAAAACAACACACACAATGACAGAGTAACTCAACTAGCCCCTGAGAGCCAACTACAGCTTTTACAAAATGGAGAAGTAGCTCAAACTGCAGATGAAAAAAAAATTACATAAAACAGGTTGTAAAAATAAATGACTTCTATGCACACCTGTTTATGACTGTACCATGTGAAATGTTCCCAACATACCACATGAAATATTTTTCAATCATGCCTACATAAATTTTCGTAAGACACATTTCCCAATTGTTATTTGATTTAATGGTGCTTTAAGAGGAAGTTACAGCTTTAGAGAGAAAAGAGAGGAAGCTACTTTTTTTTAACAAGTCAGCAACTTGTCTTGACTCAAAAAATGCCTGATGCTCACGATCGTGCGCAGACTAAACTATGGGGAGTATGTTGGAGTGAGCCTGGGTTGTGTCAGCTGACATGAAATGAGATACAAATGAGCAACAGTTTGTCGAATTGAGTGCAGGGAGCACATGCAGAAACTTATTAACCAGTACATACGTAATTTATTTGCAAAAATTCTTCAGTCAAAGAACAGACATGTTAATCAAACTGTGTACAGATGCTGAATTGTTTCATTTTTTCAGCACAAAGGTAACTAGGCACATTTTAAAGGCATTTCAAAAATGTACCATCCTGATGAGGACTAAAGTGAGCCCTGCTCCATTTTTTGAGCCCAAACATTCACAACATTCTTTCAAAAAGTTTTGAAAACAAGGAAAATGATGAACACAGTCCTTTCTGCATTAACTCTTGGTAAAATAACCAAACATGAACTAAAACAATACATGAAAAGAGGGAGACCAGTCAGTCAATATTTGCTTGTTTTTTCACAGACAGCAACAGTAAAGAATAGGAAATTGATTCAGTCTGAAATGGTTACCACAGTCACTACTCCACAGTTTCTGTACATTCTTTTACTTTGTATGGTCTGAAACACAAACCTACTCTCAATTTGGCATAAAGTATAAAGAGCAAGCACTTGAATTCAGACACTTGAACAACTTGTGCAGAAATATGTTTAGGATACAAAAGAAATGAACTAGACAAGAATAGATCAAGTCACAACAACTAACTCAGCACAAAAGATTACAAACTATCTTTCAACACTTAGACATAAGAAAATACACATTTCATAGAGACTCTGTATTCAAAGTTGTTATCAAAACTAAACTATAACTAATTGTTGCATATTCAGAAAAAAATGATATTTTTACTTGGATTACATGATATACATACATTTCAAGCCTGACAGCTTTTTTTCAAAACCACTTTAAATGAGTTATACATTTGATGGCAATTAATTTGGATGTGCATATCTTAAAAATGGTCATAGTGAAGCTGCACAGGTCTTGAGATTTTGACCATTATTCCAAAAGTGAGATGAGCTTGAAATGTATCTGACTTCCTAATTCCATAAAAGAAATTGAGCAGCAGCTTCCACAAAACTTTCACCACCTTATAGTGGACTGACCTAACCCATAGTGAGTCTCAACATGAGATAAACCCCCTTTCCCCCACCCCAGACTGATATGTGCTAACTAGTGAATATTCAGAAAGGCACTTTAACATATAGCTAGCAGGTGTACCTCACACTTTGGGAACTCTACATGTTTGTTGAACAGATTAATTCAGTCACTTTTTATGACCAAAATCTGTCAAAGGTGGGTACATCCCATATGCTCCATAAGGAGGTGGAGGATCGGAGTACTGTGATGATGCTGGTGGCTGTAGTGGTGCACTGCTCCACTGTGCTGGGTTTGTGTCTCCAAATTGACAATATCCAAAGGCTGAAGCAGTAGGGGGTGGTGCCAGAGCAGGAATCTGTGAGGCTGGCAGGATGACGATAGGGAATTTGATCTCTGGATCAGAAGCGTATTTAACATCGAGGTAGACCTGTAAAACATGACTCATTAGGAAAACAGAGACAGGTCTGGACCAAAGCCTTTATCCTCAATAACAGCTTAAAGAGCAAAGTACTCTGAAACAGCTTTCTGTGGTTTGTGCAGCAATAGGTCAAAAGGCAGGAAACATAATAACAAGGATGTGTGAGTATAATATTCCTTAATTCATCGAGTCATTGTGTCCCCTACACATTCATTTTCTATGTTCAATGGGATCTAACTGCTAAACTATTAATTGTGCATCGGTAACATTAAATCCCTTCATAATTCTTTCTTAAGTCTAAGTCTCTCCTGATAGAAATGGGTATGTGCAGCAAGGAAAAAATTAAGACACCTGGATAATTTATTGCATCACTTTCTATTTCAAATGCACTGTGACATAAGTCAGAAATTTAAGTTTTAAAAACATATTTCCCACTTTCTCAGCCTATCAAGTCAGAAAAGATAAAAGTCTACCAAAAAGTCTGATTCTCCCCGAAATTTCCAAAGAACTTTGCAGCATTGCAGCCATCGTCCTTGATCGAAGAGAGATGTCTGAACCAGTTTCTGATCTTGACAAATTTATCTAATTTCCTGTGTTTGTGGAAAACTTAAAAACTAAGTTCAAGTGTACACTACCACATATTGACTCACTCACCCTGAGTCTGTACTCCACTTTGATGTTGCTGCAGTTAAGGATGGAGGGCTCGGCATCATGGGGGATGGTGATAATTTGTGTAACATTTACGTTCGAGGATGGAGGGATGGGTTGTCCAACTTCTTTCAGGAGGTCTTTCGTATTGAGTCTTCTTCTGCCTTCTGCGAAGAAGCTGTCCTTCCTGTACACACAGTACTTGGGCTTGATCTCACGAGATGAGTTGTTCTCAATGGAGGCCATAACTTTTAACCCCTCTCCTGAGAAAATGAATGGTAAACTATAGGCAACTCTTGAAATAAGATTTGAGAATGTTAATACTTTCAAATGTCTCACCTAGGGCATAACCTGTTTTCTCAAGTTTTACATCCATTGCGACAGATCCTGATGTAAAGAATTTCATCTTCTTATCCTTGGACTCATGCTGTGGCATCTGGAAGAAGACCAGATTAAGTAATGCAGTATTTTGGAAGAAAAACAGAGAAAAATGTAAATAATTCATTCAAACAAGATCTTAAATATCCACATTGTGTGTCTGGTGAACTGAATGAGCAATGAGCACAACTGTATGTTCGATACTGATATGCTCTACTGCCTTGAGTGTTGTGGATTTTAAAACTAACAAATTCTAGATAAAAACACATGTACACAAACACGTTACAGAGGCTAGACTCTAGCCACTGAACACAGGTCAATGGTCCATGCAGATAGGTTCCCCTATCTAAGTAAACAGCACATTGGGTGTGCCTCAAAGCTCATAAGTTTCATCCTTCCTTCCTTCACTTGCGTCACTTCACTGTCTTAGTCCCTCCCACCAGAAACACATGAGAGAGACACGGGAAACAGAGAGGAGTGAGCAAATAAGGAGAACTGTTTTTAGAGAAATGAGACATCCTTTCCTCCAGAGGTGATGATGGCGATCATCTGTCACTCAGCTTCAAGTGTCTGCATATGTACTGTAAAAACTCTAATAACACACAGTGCTTTGCATCTGTTTTTAACCTGTTTAACAAACACATTCACATAAAGAAAACCTACACTGTTTACTCAGTGCCCTGTTAAGAAGAACCCCAATCAATTTACTAGTAAAATGCATCATTACTGCATCATCTATCAATTATTTATCCTGAATCTAGAGTGTTTCTGATCATTAATTCCGTAACTTATTAATAAAACCCAGTTAATGATGTCTCAATAAAACTGGATATTAGTTATTTATTAGATTTCAGGGAATATAGGACTCATGTTATTCTTTACAAACTTCGTGCTCATGAATGAAACTTAATGACCTCTAAATGTAACTAGTGTTTTTCTGTCAGAGTTTTCCTCTTAGACCTCAATTACTTTGATAAAAAAGAGAACTAGATGTGACCTGGAGTCAGCTGATATCGGCCATATGTTTAGGGAATGTCCCAGGCTGGCTACATTCTGGACAAATGTATACTGAACTTTCTCATTTATGTGTGACACAGCCATTAGTCCCAACCCTTAAAACATTTATCTTTGGTGCTGTGGTGGATGGGGTGCAGCTACCAATGATCGACAAATTTTTTTTAGATGGAAGAAGGCAGCAGCACCACCACACAAACGCTGGGTGGAGACGGTGATGGCTCACCTTAAATTTGAACACCTCAAGTACACCATTAGACTCCTCTCTACACTTCTCTTAAGTCTTGCAACCTTTTTTGCCTTATGTCAAAAATACATTTCTGTCTGTGGGTACAGGCAATCCTGGCACCTGAGTTTACCTTCAATGTCGATCAATTAATGTAGGGTATGGGCCAATATGAACACATTTGGAAGCACAATTGTTATGTGGTTTTGGTCTGATGTGAAAGTTTTATGTTGGTTTTGTGTGCACTGTTCTTTTGCTAATTGTGTCTTTGTGTGTTAAATACTAAAATCCACCAAAAATAGTTGAATAATACAACAGAAAACTAACAGAAAAAGGTACAAGATAAACTGATTAAGAATTAATATTTCTATGCTGTATTATTTAACAGTATGGGCTTTCTTGTTGGATGGAGAATCTGACCTTAATAGTGGTAAAAGCTCAGTATTGATCCTCTGTTTTATTGATTTTATGATGGTTGTGTTCAGTATTTTGTGATTCAAACTCAAGTCAAACACTTCCTTAATCCCAGCTTTCTGTCCTCTTTCAGATTTACCCACAGTGACTGTTTTCAGCTCTGCTTTTTTTGATCATTAAACTCTGGTGATGTGAAGTTTCAGAGAAGTCTGAGCCCCTGCAGAGCACAATCAGTGAGTTATATCTCATACGGGGGTGTGTCTGACAGCGAAAAAGTCTACAAAGACAGCTTTCATGTTTTCTAGCTCCTCCCCCCTTCAAGCACAATTATTGCTTTGGGACGTCTTTCAATATGGCGGCCTAGAAACTATTTCTGGTGCTGTGGAGGAGAAAGGAGAGAGGGCAAACAGTTAAAAATTTTAAGACACAACACAGCCCACCACGTACCATGATCCCAAGGTCACTGCTCGGGGGTTCATTTGTCACGTAGTTGAGCTTTACTTTATCCTTCTGGGGAACTCTCATGGATCTGCTCAGCTTGGTTCTCAGTGTGTAGTCAATTTTTCCAACTGAACCAGTAAAGGAGGATGGCATGTGCCTGGAGCAAAGGAGCAAAGGGACATACACAAATAAGGAAGGACTAGAATGTTACAACAAAAAAAACAAAAAATAAAAAAACAGACAGTGCAAAACCCCCTTTGAAAGCTGACAAGAAAATGATCTCTTACTGGTTAGGGACTTGGAAGGAGAACGGGTAAACATGGCTTCCTGCAGAAATAACACTGCTGTCTAAATTGCAGCAAGAAATTGCAGAACTGTTAACACAATTGACTGACTATAATTCTACCTCATTGTTTTTTAGATAAAATACTTACATTTTTCTCCATTTTGGTTTGTGAGAAATGATTCACTGTCCTCATCTAGAGAGAATATCAGAACATTGTTTTAAAGGCAATCTCTTGGATTTTCAAACATTTTTTCGTTAAAATATCAGTCGACTGTAAAAGAGTGTAGGAAATAATTAGGATTCACAACCCCTGAGGTGATGGGATGGTCACAATACTGATGACCTGAAATAATGTTATAATGACTGTCAGAATACCTGATACATTTTTTGCAGGAGATTTTTTTATGCTCTACATAAGTGTCTGTCAACCCTGCTCAGCCAAAAAGCCAAGTTATTTAAAATTGCCTTTGCAAAAGCAACAATCAAGGTGGTGAAAGTGGCAAAGCAGCAAGAAGTAGCAATGCAAATAAGTTTAAGGTGGGAAAAATGGGTGAAGAGGGGTTACAATTGGGAGAAAACTTGGAAAGTGGTAAGAAAATAGTAAAACTTTTCAGAGGTCTGACTTTAAGGTTCAAATATTCTCTTTCATTGATGTTTTCTTATATTTTAATTTTCTGAGACACTGAATTCTGGGTTTTCATTCATCATTAATTTAAACAAAGGTTTGAAATACTTCACTCCCTGTATAATGGGTCTATATAACATCTGGGTTTCACCTTTTGAAAGTAGTGCCCAGAAATATTTAACTTTTTCATGATTTTCTTATTTTGGAAATTTTTCCTAATTGTTACAATAATCATTGAATTTTTTTAAACCAAAAAACTCTATTTTTCTCCCTGATGTATGTTTTTCTAATTCAAAACTCGAGCAATACTAAAACATCATCCCCTTCTATTGATATCAAGAGCACATAAAATGGGTAACCTAAAAATATTCCCAAATAAACCACTATTAATTTTTGGGAAACTCATCATTAGTTAATTCTTGCAAATCGAGCAGCCCCTGTGCTGAACACGGATGGTTTCACCTTGTAATATAAACATTTGTAAACCTGGCTGAACTCAGACACAAGGAGCGGCAGAAGGAGGAGGAGGAGGAGCTTGTAGCCTGTGGCTCTTTTCTCCCTTTACACAGTCCTTACAAACAAAGCCTCTTTAACATTACTATACAAAAGCTTTTGTAAAGAACACAAGAGCAGGACGCTGGCTTATTTGCACTAAACTTACCGTTGGCATCGTTGTGTCCAATGAAGTAGTGTTTGATGCTGAAGTACTTGTCCTTGGAGTGGTAGACCACAGTAACTTGGCCGTGCCTCTCGCTCCACCGCACCTCGGCTTTCCCTTTGAACTGCACGAGCAGAGAGTCTATTTGGCAGTCTTTGACCACCTCCAGCGTGACATGACCGGTCACCAAGTCCCCACCCGTGAACGTGTTTTGCGCATTGACAGGGTTGTAGGTGATTTTAATGCTCTTCACGGTCGACGACATGCTGCAGAACTGACACACAGTTTGAAGTTAACGGGTTAAAGTGGAGGACGGTCCACCCCAAACTACCAGGATGGGCGTGTCCCAGTGTGAAATGAAGGGGGAGAAGTGCTGCACATACCATTCCTGTTTTTCCTTCCTCCATTATATAAGCTGCTCATGATAGTGTACGGGGGTCCTGAAATGCAACACACCAAAACATTAAAACACAAGGTCAAGAGAAAATGTGTTGTTGTTGTTGTTGTTGTTGTTGTTGTGGCTACTATATTGACCCCTTCATTAACTTCACCAGACATTGAAGGTTGACATTTACATTCTTGAAGTTTGAATGTATTATTTAACATTTCTTTCTGTTTTTCTCCAGAGGTGCTCGACTACTTGATCTCGTCTTCTATCAGACACTATGGCATAAATCCAAGGATAAGAAGATGATATTTTTTCACATCAAGCTTAGTAGCTGTGGATGTTTTAGGGAATAGAAAAGCTCATCTGGTGAGATCAACGTAAAATGAGATAAAATAAAGTAGAATGAGATAAGACAGGATGAGACCCTCTGTATTGACTGTGATCAGTTCTTTGTCCATGACAAATTTTCTCCCAGGGATTATAAAGTTTATCCTTATTCTCACTTCTGAAGTCAGCGAAGAAGCATTTATTGTATATACTCAGGGTGAAATGTTGTGTATACCAGCCTGAGTCAGCCCTGCAATAGGATTGCTGCTTGCTCAGAGATGCCAACAGTGGAGGAGGCGCCTCGAGAGCCTTTTAAAGAGACAGTAGCAGAAATGAAGTGTTTCAGGGAGAGGATATTAAAGACTGATTCCTGATGTTCAGTTTATCATTACGTAAGAGTCCATAAGTTGCCATCTCATACAAAGTTGGTGCACATTTTAAACTTGCATATCTGTGTCTAAAGTTGAAGAACAAATTAAAAAGGCTAGATGTGAATGAAAAAAAAATTTCTTTATCAGTTTTTATTATTGTCTACTTTATGGTACGGACTGAGATATAGGACATCCATTCAGGATCATTGTGGCTGAATGTTTTTATTGTTTATTCAAAAGAAGCAATTAAATTAAAACCATAGTATTCAGTTCAATAGGAGTTGATCAATTTTCCTTTTCCCTAAATGTGAAAGTAAATTGTTGTTTATATTTTAACAAAGAATCTTAGCAATTCAACAGTTTTGTTTTTGTTTTCATGACTCTGACCAAGTGAAACTTATATAACTCTTCAATACATTGATCCCTTAAAACTCTGCATCACACTGAGAATTCAACAAACTCAAGATTTTCTATCAAAACTATTCAATGAGGGGTACATCTGGTGTGCCCCATAGGGTGGTGGTGGAGCAGGAGGGTCTGTCGATGGTGGGCTTTGTAGGTAGTTGGTGCCTCCAAACATGTCTGAGTTCCCATATGCACCAAATCCATATGCAGGATAGGCAGCCTGCTCCTCCACATTAGTTTCAGGTAAAACAGGTAAGATGATAATAGGGAACTTGATTGTAGGGTCTGATGCATATTTGACATCGAGGTAGACCTGTAATGGGGAAATAAAATAAAGCATTTATCAAAAGTGAAATACCCGTTTGATGAAGCAAACATATGTTTTGTGGTGATACACACCCTGAGCCTGTACTCTGCTGTGATGATTGAGCAGTTCAGGATGGACACATTTGTTTCAGGTGGGATAGTGATGGTTCTTATGACAGTCTGACCGGCGGAGGGTGGGATTGGCTCCCCAACCTCTTTCAGAATATCCTTGATTTCCACTTTCCTCTTTCCTTTTGCAAAGTAACTGTACTTTTTGTACAAACAATACTTGGGCTTGATTTCACGAGATGATCTGTTCTGAATGGAGGCCACGACCTGAATACCTTCACCTGAAAAACAGAAACTTGTACCATGAAGCAAAGCAGCTGAACTCTTTCTTGTATTGTGGCATCACAAATCTCACAACTCTTCTCTGGTGCTGTATACATCTCTGTAACAAGATGTAGTCCAAAATTATTTATTTTAAATGCATTACAGTGGAGGAAAACATGTCATTTATTCATAAAAGTAGTCTTCTAGGCATTAAAGGACCAAAACAGAACATGGATACGTGGTCATTTATATCTGTTTCATTATGTATTCACTTCACTAACTTGAAGCATCAAACATGCCTTTGAAAGCTTATGAACTTTTTTTTTTTTTTTTTTCAATTATATATAGTTTTATGGTCTAACATAGCTTTTTGTGTATTGAAACTGTAATCCACTTAACCTACATAACTTATTTTGATGATCACTTTGTCAATATTGCCGTTTCATCGGTCTCATCTTTAGTTTCTTTCAAGGCACTCAAGAAAGGGGGCTTTGAGCTACATACAACATGTTTATCATTTTTAATCACAGATAAAAGAAATTACCTGGATAAAATCCCGTCCGTGCAATATTTACATCCATCCCTACTGTTCCTGATGTGAACAGTTTCATTTTCTTATCAGTGGCCTGTTGCTGGGGAACCTTAGAGGATAACGACAAATAATTAGTTACAGTGACTGTTTATTACCTCAGCAGCATCAAAATCATACAAAAGACACGTCAAGTGTGTGTGTGTGTGTGTGTGTGTCAGGCAAGGGGGTACCTTCAATGATGCATCCCTGTTCAAGTCCCCATTGTAGAGGAGGGTGAACTCTGTCTTTGCTTTACTGTCCATTCTCATTGACCTGCTCAGAATTGCTTGGAGGGTGTACCGGATCTTTCCAAATTTGCCCTTGAAGGAGGACGGCAGGTCTCTGTAGGATATGACAATTCTTATGACACCTTTTTAGAGGCAGTGAAGTAAATTTGTCAAAGTATCTTATTTATCAAGAACACTTACATTACATAGTTCAAAAAAGACTGTCCCTTCTGTGACAAATGCTCTTATTGCCAAAATCAAAGAATTTAAAATGGTTTCATGTGTCAAAGACATTATCAAATAATAAAACGATTAAATAAACTCACTGTGCAGGGATCTGAAAAGTGAATGGATAGACATGGTGGCCCTGGCCGATGGTGTTGTTACCTAAAAAGGTAGTAAAGTTACATAATGAGTCCTGAATTACTGCTGTGAAGAGATCTGTTTATCAGGACAGATACACACATTGCTGATAAACTGTGTATTGGTATTATTCTTGATTTTGAAAGTCTGGAGTGTTAAATTTCACTGCAAGGAGTCTGTACAAAAAAGAAAGTTTTATAAATCCCAATCAGTGTGTTATTAGTGTGACAGGATCAAAAATCAATGAGTTTTAAGGGGAAAAAAATCAGGACTTGTGATATTTTGCCCAGAATTATGCTGTATGCTTTTATTTTCTGATACAGCTAGTAATAGTAATTGGATTTAAAATTACCATAAAGGTTACCCTGAGGAGCTTTTGTGAAATGAAAGTATATGTATATTTTATGCAGTCCATTAATGTCTACTCATGGGACTGACAGGTCAAAATGGCACAGTCTGACACAGTAAATTGTACAATTCGAGGTAAGATGTACAAAAAACAAAGAGTCAAACAAGTTCATCATAAACTTATTTTTTGATATTCTATGGTGAACAAATGCAATCAGGTTAAAGCAGTTCACTTACCTTGGTTTACCTGGATTACTTCTTGTTTGATACTGAAGTACTTCTCTTTCTGATGATAGGTTACCGATGTTCTCCCATAATGCTCTGTCCATTTGACTTCAGCCTTTCCTTTCAGCTTCACACTGAGTGACTCTATTTTACATTCTTTTTCCAAGTCCAAAGTAATTTCACCTGTGATATAATCCCCACTAAAGAAAATATTACTTTTGTTCGAGGGGTTATATCCCACCGAAATCTTAATATCACCTGACATGACAAACCGTGTGACTACTAAGCAAATGCTGGATGAAACAGGGCTAAGATTATATATGTAGTGAGGTGTGTCTTAAAAAGATAACTGCTCTAGTTAAGGTAATTATTAACCTTAAAGGGAACAATAAATCAGGTTTACTTCTTCTCTCTCTCTCACTACACAAGTGTCTTGACACGTTTTGACATACTTTTTATTTGTATTTTCTCTGCTTGGTTGGAAACAAAGATCAAATAATTGAAGGGTCTGCTTACTCTGAAACATCACCTCAAAAGTGTGGCCATTTTAGTGTGTTCAACCTTTAATTTTTAAAAGAAAAAGTGAAAACTGAATTTTTTTTCAAATTCTCAGTGGGTAGGTAGGCTGTCAATAAATGCAATCCAGACACACAAAAGTACCTTAGTATTACTTAATTATTTAATTTAAAAGTAATTGAATAGAACTTTTTTTCAACCATTTAGCCACATAATTTAATTTGTGGGATTTCAAAATACTTTAACTTATGTGTTACATTCACTTACAGCCTGTGCATTTCCAGGAAATCTGGTGACGCACCTGAGCCATTGTTTGATCTGTTCCCAATCCTTCCTCTGTGTAGCCATATGTGGCGGAAATTGCCTTCAATACGTTATCTACACTGCCTGACCAAAAAAAATGCAGCCAAAATAAAGGCCACTCTCTAATATTTCGTTGGACCACCTTTTGCTCTGGTTAAGGCACACATTTGCTGTGGCATCATCTCAATAAGCTTCTGCAATGTCACAAGATTTATTTCCATCCAGTGTTGCATTAATTTTTCACCAAGATCTTGTACTGATAATTGGAGAGTGACCACTGCACTAAGTTTTCTCCAGAACATCCCAAAGATTTTCAGTGGGGTTAAGGGCTGGACTCTGTGGTGGCCAATCCATGTGTGAAAAAGATGTCTCATGCTCCCTGAACCACTCTTTCACAAATTGAGCCCTAGTGACCCCTGGGATTGTCATCTTGGAATATGCCCATGGCATTAGGGAAGAAACAATCCATGGATGGCATAACCTGGTCATCCAGTATATTCAGGTAGTCAGCTGACCTCATTCTTTGGGCACATAATGTTGCTGAACCTAGACCTGAGCAACTTCAGCAACCCCAGATCATAGCACTGCCCCCACAGGCTTGTACAGTAGGCACTAGGCATGATGGTTGCATCCTTTCACCTGTCTCTCTTCTTACCCTGATGCACCCATCACTCTGGAACAGGGTAAATCTGGACTCATCAGACCCCATGACCTTCTTCCATTCCTTCAGAGTCAAATCTTTATGTTCCATATGGCTAGCCTCCCTGATTAGTGGTTTTCTTAAAGCTACACAGCTGTTCAATCCCAACTCCTTGAGTTCCCTTTGCATTGTGCGCGTGTGGAAATGCTCTTACTTTCACTATTAAACATACTCCTTAGATTTTTTTTCTGCCCACATTTCTATGTGGGAGACGATGGTTCCCGACCATCTTTTCAGCTATGTTGTCATCTTTGAATATCTCTGGGTATTTTTGCAGGATCTCCAAGAGGTCAGGTAAGGGATCTTCTCTTTGGGTTTCTAGTGCCTTCACCTGCCCAGGTGAGTGAAACAAGCAGCTGGTAACAGCCCCCCCACCCCTCTTCTTTGTAATGACTGAACAGATAAGATAAGATACTTTATTTATCACACGAATGGAAATTCACACTCACAGCAGCAATGCAAGAAAATGAATAGTGCAAAAGTTCCAAGAATGTATAAGTATTAAAATATGATTAAATAATATTATTAAACATAGTTGTAAAAGGCTAGATGTGAATGAAAAACAAATTCCTCTATCTGTTTTTATTATCATTTACTTTATGGTACAGACAGAAATAGGACATTTCATTCAGAATCACTGTGGCTGAATGTTTTTATTGCTTATTCAAAAGAAGCAAGCATATTAAAAACAGTATTTTTAAGTTAAATGGGAGTTGATCAACTGTCCTTTTCCTGAAATGTGAGGATCTTATTGTCACTATTTTACCAAAGAATCTAGGCGATCCAATATTTTTTTCCAAATAACTCTGACCACTCAAAACTTGCATACTTCTGTTATACATTGATTCTGTAAAACCTTGTATCACATTGAAATTTAAATAGACTTCAGATTTTTCAAATATTGAAACTATCAAAGGCCCTGTGAATCTGGTGTTCCCCAACAGTTGGAGGTGTAGCTGAAGAGTTGAAGATTGGTGGGGCCTGTTGGAGTTCCAGTCGACCATTTGCACCAAATCTATATGCAGGATAGACATCCTCTTCCTCCCCATTGGTTTCAGGTAAAACAGGCAAGATGGTAATAGGGAACTTGATCTTAGGGTCTGATGCACATTTGACACTGAGGTAGACCTGTAATGGAGAAATGAAAAAAAAGCATTTATCAAAAGTGCAATACCCGCTTGATGAAGCAAACATGTTTCGTGGCGATACGCACCATGAGCCAGTAGTCTACTCCGATGATTGAGCAGTTTAGGATGGACGCACTTGTTTCAGGTGGGATAGTGATGGTCCTCGTGACAGTCTGATTAGTAAAGGGTGGGATTGGCTCACCAGCCTCTTTCAGAACATCCTTCATTATCCATGTATCTTGAAATCGTGCAAAGTAAGTGCACTTCTTATACAAACGATACTTGGGCTTGATTTCACGAGATGATCTGTTCTGGATGGAGGCCACGACCTGAATACCTTCACCTGAAAAACAGATGCAGTGTCATAAGGCAAGGTACCCGAACTCTTTCTTGTATTGTTGCATCACAAATCTTATGACTGCTTTTCAACAATTTCATCCAGAGTCTATCATTGTTATGATCATAGTCTCTGCACTTCAGTGCAAACATGTTGCGTGCTGAAAGAGGCTCCAAATAATGTTCAATACTCTGAGTGTTTGAGAGTCTGAATATTTCTGTAGTTTGTTTCATTTGTTGTTATCATTATTTTATTAACCTAATATCCCGTGAAAAAAGGAAATGTTGCACACACCTCACCCAAAATTGCACCCTGATTTGGTCTGGATTAGTATCAGAAGACTTCATGTGTGTGTCTGGAAATATGGTAAATGATTTGACCTGGAGTTTTTACTTTACAAATTGACATGATCAACAGGGTCGATTCAAACGGGATTAAATACAAAGACATCCCTCACAACTATTATAAATTAATCAGGGGCCCAGGCAAAACTAA